>KZ123221.1:13473-23752 GCA_002157025.1 Melampsora abietis-canadensis | reverse complement strand
ACTGGCAAGCGATCTTTAATCACGTTCACATTCCCGCGCAACAATGCAGTACTTGAGAGACTGATGATCAAAATAAAATTGCATTTCTCATTTGAAACACTTACTCCGGCAATGCAAAAAAATCGTGGGAGATTGGGAAGCACCTCGCCTCGCGAAGTCCTAAATCGAGCGAGTATCCGTAGATACTCGATTAAGTGACTGTGGCTTACGTTCAGGGTTCTTGGGCTCTCAAATCTTTTTATCATCTCGCATATATAATTTCACTTGTCTGCTTTCGATTCTTGTAGAATTCAGGGTCAGGGAAGTTCATGTTTTCAAGACATTGAAATCTACTCTATACCTTTTTTCGTGATCTCCCATGTTGGTGCATGTGGCTCCCCGCGAGCTCCTCACGCATCAAATCGTCTTGACATTCTACATCGGTTTTGTTTGAGCACCAGCATTGGCGGCGACTTACATACGCCGAACTCAACGTACAATCAGGGTGCCAAAGTAGCCAAATTCATCAAATGCCATGCAAAAACTGTCAACTTTCCGTTTCAGTTCTATACTGTACCAGGCAACTTTTGATTTCAAAAATGCTTGGCCAAAAACTGCCGAAACTACGCCCCAATATGATCAGCTTGAGTTCTGCGGGAAAGCCAGCTAAGTTTTCCGTGCGAGATTTTGCTTTTGTCAGCTTTCCTGCACTTTTGCCCAAGTTTCAAATTGGTGACTCCTTACGTTAAATTAAAAGAGCGCCGAAAACAGGCAGAGAGCAAATTGTTCCAAAGCCAATATTCTTTATCCCTCTTCCGCCATATCTTCAACGTTTTATAAAACGCCGCCATTGGGCCCACAAGCCATTCTTTACTTGCGCATCAGACATGTTTGCAAGGGCATCAATCGTTCTTGGATCAACCTTCTCTGTCTTGTTATCGTTAATCTCAGTTGGCGCACAACATCATGTGGTCAATAATCATTTTCGACGTGACGCTGATACAAATGAATTGTTCGAAAGAATAACATCCTTGTCTTCCGCGCGACACAGGCGAGCCGTACACTCCCGTTCCAAGACTTCCCCAGACTCGTTTTCTCCCGTCAAAAGAGACTTTCTCGGAACCTTATTGGCAGACGGCTCTGATCCTCATAAAAACGAGGGCTTTTTGCAAGGCATTGTGAATGGTATTCCTGAGTAAGTACCTCATTTTGACCTGAGTCAGACTCATATCTTCAATCGCGATCCAAGTTCGTTGACCCAGATGTGTACATCAGTTACAACGCTTGCCGACTTGACGGTCCCATTCCAGTTGCGTTTCCGGGCGATCCTCCTTTTGTGAGCTTATACATATCGATATGGAGCCATGCTTGTAACGGTCTCTGATTTGCGCGCCATTCCGGTCCTCTTTTCATGTTGACATGTGGGATTAGACTCAAGGCCGTTTTTCATACGAGAAGGCCATCACGTGCCCCAACGGAATCCACCATGCTCCAAATGGTAAAGCTTATGTCACCAATTTATTTCGTGCTATTCAACACTTACTGACAAGGCACGTGTCATAGGAATTGTCTTGTTGATTCCTGGTACCGGTCAGTTCTCGCGACGTTTGAGATTTGACAGCCGTTCGACTCAAGCATTTCATTTTCAGGTTGTGATGGTGCTCAAACATATGCAAAGGTTCGTAATTGAGAGTCAATTTTTGGCTTCCTACTCGCATTTTGAAATGCAATGCTTTGGACAGGGTCCCTATGGGGTAGGTCTACCCAGAGCTGGGTTCGACATTTGCTGGCTGGATCCTCCAAGTAAGTCTTTGCATGGATACCACTGTTTCCTTCACCTTTGCGCTCATCATCTTTTCCTGTTTACCGGAAAACAACCAGGTCGGTTGACGGTAGATATTCAGCTCACCGCCGAGTTTATAGCATACGCCGTCCTGTCCCTCGCCCGTCAATCGCCAGCGACCGGAGGGAGGATCGGCGTCGTCACTTATAGCCAAGGTGGACTTGCTGTACGCCTCTCCAATATCTAATACTCTCATAATCTCAGTCTTACCTGCATGCCTCTCCGCATTCAGACGCAATGGGCTTTGAGTCAGTAATTTCATTCATGTCCTCATCCAGAGACAAGCGAGGCATCACGAGCAGGGGTTCTGATGTCCGTTTGTGGTGTTACAGCATTTTGGGCTTCCGTGCGCCAAGCGGTGGGGAACTTTGTGGCCATAGCTGCACCTTTCCAAGGGACGATCTTAACCCAAGCTGCATGTGGGGCTTTAGATGTCGTCGGTGGTTGTGATCCCGCCCTCCTTCAAATGTCTACGGCAAGTGAGAGCTATGGCTTTATTGAGCCATCGCACTGACATACGCTTTCATTGTATGCAGAGAAGCGAGTTCGCTCGCACACTTCGCGCAGCAGGTGGACAAGTTGCCAAAGTGTCAACTACCTCCATTTTCACCTTTCAAGATGACCTTGTAGTGCCTCAGAGGGATAGTCCCGAAGTGAGTATAGCTAAATTGTATACATTGTGTGTACAGTGCTCATCTATATCCGTTTGGTAAGGGAGTGTCTTTCCTTTCTGGCGCTTCGAACATTCCAATTCAGAAAGCGTGTCGTGGCGCAACTGCCGACCATTTGTGAGTAATTTTCCACCTAGCCCTAAGGAAAGTATGAAATCGACGGTTTCCTTCCAGTGGTATAATCGTCAGTACGGTAGCTTATGGTATAGCATTAGACGCACTTGTGAATCGCAGACCTGCTAGCCTCACCACATTCAATAGTAAGCAATACGCGTGAATTTTGAAAGCTGGTCGCAGTGTTACTAACTTCCTTTCAACGGGGTCTTCAGGTAGATTCTGTCATCTAGGTGTGATTATAAACTGACCTATCTTACCATTCAGAAGGACACTTATGCATTTGGGACTTTTGTTCAGTTGGTGACCTTGTGGCTTTGGCTCAGAGTATCCCACAAGATTTGAAACTCACTTGGCGAGGACTGATTGGGAACCCCTCTACCCGCGTACATAAGATTCTAACGGAGGTCACCACATTGGTGAGTTGGATTCCGTCATCGTCTTCCTCTTCATATACTCATTGACACGGCTTGGATTCTCAGAGCGTTCCTGGAGAGCCAAAGTTACAAGTAAGCCACCAACACTTGCAAATCTTTATCAAGAAGATGTCACTTAAACTCCCTGATTCTCGTAGGTCTATGTTTGTCATTGGGGTCTTGCACACAACTGCGCATCCGGATTTTGCGGGCCTCGACAGCATGAAAATGTTGTCAAAGCGGCGCTTGGGAACAACGCACTGGGAGGTGTTATCAAGGGGGACGGCCTCAAAGGAGTCACTGGTCTCATTAGCGGAGATGGTGCATCGGGATCAATTGGGGGTCTTGGCAGAGGAGGTAAAACCGGAGGAGGTAAAACTGGAGGTCCATTATCCTCTCTCAAAGGTCTTTTGGGCTGAAAATCCTCCAGAAGAGCTTCATGAGATTTTCAGTGGGACACTGCATGAGGCTTGCTCCTAGAAATCTGGCTACTCACATATCTGCTGGCATAGTCACTTATGTCATTTTTTCAATTTTTTCAAATATCTTTCCTGCCCCGCAAGTATACCCATCTTTACTACAGCCTGTCAAAGTGTTTCAAAGTTCACATTTTCTTTTGTTGTCAGCTCATTTCTGATATCTCACATGAACACAATCCATTCTCTCCTTTTCATTCTTGTAGGTTCCAGGAAAGTTCATGTTTTAAAAACATTAAAATCTACACTCCATTTTGTTTTATTTCTTCTCAATTTTGTTCTTTATTGTCAATAATTTTGCATGTGCCTTCTCATGGCTTACATCAAATATCATCTTCAAATTTCTTGTTTGTGTTGTTCAACCACCTGCACTTGCATAGTAAAGCAGGTGTGGTACATGAGCTAAATCCAATGTGCATGGCAGGTACCTCTATCTTCTCAATATTGGCAAAGCTTCCCTGTGGTACCCATTGCTACAATTTTCACAAATTCACACATTGCTGGAGGCACACCCCATCCAGTTTTCAAATGCTATTGAAAAAAACCCTGCCATAAATTTAAACCTATGCTGACCACTCCCATTCTCAGTATGACTTGCATATCAAATGGAGACCAAGATAAATATATGTACTATGATAAGACTTCCAATTGATGTTAATGGAAGGTCCAATGATTCAGGCTTTTCATCTTCACACAAACTGATCAATCTTTGTGAAGGGAGGAAAACATGTGGTTACACTATCTTGTACCTTGATACAAGGGCAATTATCATTTCTCACACCACAAAAGTTCAATACTTGAACAGAGCTTGTGGAGGGCCTAGTCAATCACACATACACTGAATTGATGAGTCTGTACAAATTCTTTTTTCTTGCCAAAGATACTGGAATATATCTTGATATCCAACATGGGTTATAATGATTAGAATTGGAGGTTCAAGATATCTTGTAAACATACCCCACAGTTTATCACAGTGTTCATGATTTATCAACTTATGCTTTCTGTCTGTGGTTGAATCCTATTATGTAATTTGTACAGTGTGATTTATTGGTACAAGTCAATTGGCAAACAAGTAATATCAAAGACAGAAACTTGGAATTCAAGCCACTTGCCAGTAATACTCAGATTCCATCATCAGATTGGCACAATGAGACCTACTAGGACACAAAATTGAAATATCATCATATCATCATAACATTCAATCCAAGAGACGGTCCGCTTACAAACCTTGACAAAATCCACCATTACAGTTGCTCCAGTTTAGTCACAACCACAAGCCGGCCCCAAGACCCAAATTCTTACACCTCCAGTAATACCCAGTGAGGTTTTTTGTTTTATCTTCTAAGTTAATCACTTAGGTACTTAAGCCAAGAGCTTAAGGTACCTAATCTCAGCGCTTAGGTACTTAGGTTAAGGGCCTTAGGCTACCCAGACCCAAATTTTGAGGTTTTGGGGGAAAAGAGGAACAAAAAAAATTGGCCAGTCAGATTGCCAAGCCAAGTCATCTCTGACTCAAACACCCCATTTCTGAGCCAAAAGGGACTTTTTATACAAGGTTTATCAGTAGTTGTATTTGTATAAACTTGTGTACTCAAATTTTGTTTTTGCAGAGCAGTTGTGGATGTGACTAGACTGGAGCAACTGTAGCGTGATTTTTGAGTTTTGTCCACGGTCAGAAACACATCTTTATACATCAATTTGCATTCACTATGATGATCATTGCCAATCCCAATCACAATCCAGCGGATCTCCAAATGTACACATCTCTATTGCCAAAACTCAACGTAAGTTACTTTCCTGTTGCTTAAGAATGACATGTCTCTATTTGCCAATCAAGGGGGAACAAAACTCAGCAGTTTTATTGACTCTACCCTTAAGAGCATCAATAGGAGAAAGATGAAGATCAGATGACGGAATTGACACCAACACCATCACATATACAAAATCAAACAATCAGATTTGTTACTTAAGAATGACATGTGTCTATTTGCCAATCAAGGGGGAACAAAACTCAGCAGATCCATTGACTCTACCCTTACTAGCATCAATAGGAGAAAGATGAAGTTCAGATGACGGAATTGACACCACCACCATCACATATACAAAATCAAACAATCAGATTGGAATGCAGTCAGTTTTATTTCTTCAATCTGATTCTTTCCTGGACCTAACAGATGTCTTCTTTGTTGTCATTTTTCCGGTTATACAGAAGGTATGTACTTTTGAGAGACATCAACAGCAACAAAATCTGAATACAATCAATCTAAACTCTTGAATAGTCAAAATCTCTACCTAACTATGACACCAGAAGGAATCAATAGAAAATGACAATCATCATGAAACTTAAAAACAAAATAAATCCTCATAACTACTCAAACTCTTGATTAGATAAAAAAAGAAGAAAGGAAGATTTCAAAGTATCAGATCAAATCAAATGTGATCTTCATAAATTTCTTCAAAGCAAAATCCAACAATCTAATTAAATCAAAATTACATTTAACAAAATCATTGAATTAACCCAAACCACTCAATTTATCGGCAATCATTAAAAAGATTGTTGGTTGCTTTGTACAAATTCATCTATTCATCAAACAAGCAAATCAAACATTGATCAAAACCATTTGAATTTGAATTTGGATAGTTGGATTAAGAGATTTGATCGGACAAACTTCAATCATACCACCCACTCTAAACCTTTTAAAAACATTATTAAACAAATCAACATTCAGTCCAAGTAATCAGAACATTGAGGCCACAGAACAATCAATGAGAGTGATTGGGAACTTAGTTCATAGTCATGGTACCAAATGTCATCACTTTCTGTGCAAAACCATTGGATCATTCTCTTTGAAATCCTAATCTGATTTTCTCTTTTTTGATTCTTCTTTCCGGTCTTATTCAATAAAAATTGTTATTATAGCAAATAGTATGATAGCACGTCAGTGCTCTCTCCAAGGAGTACACTTCCACAGTGGTTGATGATGTATTACCTACAGCAAATAGTACGATAGCACATCAGTGCTCTCTCCAAGGATTATGCTTCCACAGTGGTTGATGATGTGGAAGCTTTCTCTGAGGAGGAGAGACTTGACTACAAAGGAAAAGCTGTACAACATCACGTGACACTCTGTGGTGCAGTTGTGTAATACCATAACTCTATAACACCCCTCCCATAACAAGCCACAGCAAACCCTTCCCAACAAAAACAAAGAGATAAAGAAAAAAAACAACAAATGATCATACAAAACATAAAAGAAACAAATTATCTCAGACCTAAATTTCTCTTCCCCGCCTCAAAAAAATAAGGGCCCAGTGCCTTGGTAAAAATATTGGCCTTTTGATGTTTTGACTCCACCCAGTGTAAGGTGACGGTACCTCTAAATCATTGTTCATTCACGTAAAAGAACTCCCTGTTGGTGTGACGTGTCCTCTTGTTTGATGAGTTATCTTTTGAAACGTGAATGGAAGCAGTATTGTCACAGAAAGCCTTCACCGGCCCCATTGCACCCAATACATCCCCTACCAAATTTCTAAGCCATACTGCCTCCCTCGCCGCTGTCCCCAATGCCATATACTCCACATGACAAGTTGAGGTGGCAAAGCAACCCTGTTGTTTTGACGGGGCAACCCAAGAAAAAGGTTGTGTACCCATGCACCAACCTAGAGTATTCTCGCATCTATGTACGTATGCAAACCCGTTTTCACCTCACCCTTCAGCGGCCTCATTGTCAGATAAACCATGCCCGTTGTTTTGATGTATTGCAGGACTCCTTGCACTGCCGCCCCATGTTGTTTAGCTGGCTTTGTGGTGAACCTAGCCAAGAAATTGGTGGCTTAGGTGAGGTCTGGTCTTGTGGCAACTGCCAGATAGTTGAGGAAACCAATCACCAACAGATAGCGCATCTTGTTGATTGTCTCCTCATCTTCATTTGGTGACTTTGGGAGATTCAATGCATTCAGGGGAGTGGTCAACTTGCTGGGTGTTTCAAGGAAGTTTCGAATGATCTTGTTCGTGAGACCAGCCTGCAACAATTCAAAGCTACTGTCCTCCAATCTCTTCACATCAATACCAACTATGCACTCCAAATTCTCAGCCCATCTAATTCTCAAATCCTTCATCAACATTTTTGAGACCTCCCTCAATAGCTCCAAACTATTCCCAGTAACCCTCCATCATCCACATGCACCCAGATAATACACACATCCTTTCCTCTTCTACACACGTACAGTGATTGATCAAACTGACTAGGTGTAAAACCAAGCTTCTTAAGAATTTTCTTGCAGTGTTTCCACCAACACATTGCACCATGTTTTGTACAGTACACTGCTTTCACAGCCTCTAAGATCTTTCCTTCCTTGCGCGCCTCCTCCATGCAACCTGGTGGCAATTTGAAATAAAGTTTGTTTGTAATATCACTATGGAGATAAGCTGCCGTGACATCAAAAGAATGAATCACCCAACCCATTCTTGCTGCTAGTATGAATAAGAAACGCACAGATGCCATACATGCCATTGGGGCAAAAGTTTTGTCGCAGTCAATGCCTTTGATTTGATTGAGACCTTGACCTACCAAACAAGCCTTGAATTTGATGGGAGTGCCGTCAGGTTCCAGCTGCTTGTGTTTGAAGACCCACTTCAGCCCCAGCACATTCAGGTTATCTGCTCTACCCACTACCTTCCATACACCCATTTCATCCATTGCCTGAAACTCCACATCAATAGTCAGCTTCCATTCTTTTGCAAACTTGTCTTTCATGGCAGCCATGTAAGAAATTGGTTTGTTGTAGCCAGCTGATAGGTTAACGGTGCTGGTGAGGGCTTCACCTTGCCGGTCTTCACATTCAACTTTGATCTTGTGTGAAAAATCTCCAAGTTGAAGTGTGTTGACAATAAAATCTAGACTGCCTTTCTTTGGCTTGATTTGCAGAAGTTTGCTCAAGGATAGGTAGGTTGGTTAGGATTTGACATGGTGGGAGAATAAAGAAATTTGTCTTTGTATGAGAAGACTGCAATTCCAGTTTTGAGTAGAAGTTTGGAACCTGGATCATGGAAGATCCAACCCTTACCACCATCTAGGTGACCAATCATGACACATTTTCTACCTTGATTGTCAAGCTTTCTGTTGCGTTGTGCATTGTGTCAATGAACAAAAGCAGTTGAACCAAAGGTCCTGATGATGTCAAGTTGGGTTTTTTGTCCATAAACGAGTTCAAAAGGAGTCTTATCTCCAGTCAGCAAGTTAGGTAACCTGTGATGCAAAGAAAAAACCACTACGTATGTGAAAGACCAGAAACATTGCGGCAGATGCGAAGCCGCCAGCATCGTCCTTCCCATATCACTGATTGTTTGGTTCAAGGGTTTGGCAACTCCGTTTTGTTTGGGTTTGTATGGATTTGAGTGTTCATGAAAGATTCCTTTGGATTTGAGCCATGTGCTGAAAGTGGTTTTGACATATTCACCTCCTCCATCAGTTTGTACGTGTTTCAGCTTTAAACCCGTCGCCCGTTCCCACTTGTTAATGACTCAAGTGAAAACATCCGGGACCTCCAACTTGGCTTTGATGATGACAATTTCAGAAAAAGTAGAGGCAACGTCCCTGAAAGTTACTGTAAACCAATTACCATTGACGTCTTCAGAGAACGGTCCCATGACGTCTGATACAATGACATCCAAAAGGCCATGTTCCCTCCCTGATCTACCTAATTCACCCTGCCAAGTACTCTTACAAATAAGACAGTCCTCACAAGTAAAAGAGGCATGGGGAATCGTAGTTGGAAGACCTAAACCCATCTGGCCTACGCAGAGTTTGCAAATTCTCTCCATGTTGATGTGTCCAAAACGTCTATGCCAAAGGTAAGTGGCATCATTGTCCTGCACACTGCTCATCACCGCTACACAGCCAACTTTCTCAGGTTTGTAGTTGTTTATTACATGTGTTTTGATTGCATTTATTAACCAGCGACGATTACAATAAGAAGCAAGTATAGATTTTCTGTCTTTCATCCTCATCACTATATCATTCCCCCGGATCCACAGTTTTGCTCCACCTTCTACCAAAGCTGCTTGTTTGATCAAAGTGCTGGTTGCTTGTGGACCGTAGTAAACATCTGGTATGATGTAGTCCAAGCCATCAGAGGCTTTCACTTGGATGTTTCCCTTTTCTACAATCAGAGAGGTGTTGCCATAAGCTGCAGTTTTGAGTTTGATTGGAATGGGGAGAGGAGTATATTGTAAGAGAGACTTCAGTGTGTTGCTCACATGATGTGTGGCTCCTCTATCCAGCAAGTATTCCGTTGGAACAGTGTCTTCTTCATTCCCTTTGGCTCTCCACGCTACAGTTGAAGCCAAGACTTGAGAGATTTGGGAGTTTTGGGAGGGCGTATAAGCGGAAGAGGAAGGTATGGGATCCAATTGGGCGCTCCACGCTAAGACATATGGGGGGGAAAGACCAAGGGAAATTATGCTGTACCAACAATTGTTGGTCGTCTTTCTCCAGTCCCAGAAGTGTGGAGCCGTGCAGTTGATACACTTCAAAGCTTGGGGACAATAAGTTGTGCCGTGACCAAAAGCGGCGCAGTGAAAACATTGGAAAAGGCCCTCATGCACTTCTTGGACCGTGTGCTGACCTGCTTTGAGAGGGCAAACATCTGATGTGTTGTGTCCATCAATTGATGCACTGATTGGCCCAGGATGAGGTGGTCCAGTCTGAGGTAAAGATGCCAGTGTGGAAATCTAATTTATTAGGCCTTTGGAAGCCGTTTTTATAGATTTTTTATTTT
>MWRH01018532.1:0-11118 GCA_002157025.1 Melampsora abietis-canadensis | reverse complement strand
TAACAAATCTCCGTAGAAGTAATACTTCTGATAGAGCGCCTGAACTACAAAGTTTACAGGCATTTTGACAATGTTGGGTTGTGAAACCAAGGTTCTTGAGCAGAGAATTAAAATTCTTCAAAAGGATGATAAGGTTCTACTGAAGCGTATTGGATAACTAGGTAGGACAGTGAACAAGATAGCTGGATAATAAAGACAATCTATTATGGAACTTTTTGGGTGTACTATATTCTAGTGAACCAAGGATTAACAGGTAGCAGAGGACACTTCTTTGATAAAAACAGGAACAAGGTGTTTCTAGGATTTTAGGAAATGGAATGATTCTTTTAAATATTCTGAGTCAAATACAAGGATGGTTGGATTTCTTGATAATCTTGTTAAAAACCTTTAGCTAGTTTTTGGTATGAGAAGAAGGTGTCCTTCTCATTGATCTGACTGTTTCATGGGTATTTATAACTATTCTGAGAAGGGCTAGCTTGTGGTTGGGATACAGCACAGGTTCCATTTCTCTTTGCTGATTTTAGTTCCGTTATTTGTTGTTTGTTCAGTTGCCTGAAAGCAGATGGTAGATTTATTATCATGTTCAATATGTGATTCTAGTGGTCTTGATGTCCTACTCAAAGATATCCTTTTGGGTCATTGTTTCAAGGTTTTCTGGCACTCTCTATAGATGGTTGAAATATGCATATAACTTTTGTTTGATATATATTTTGATATTTATTGTCCTGATTGGGAATGGGATCTATTCCACTTTAGGCGTTATGATTTTGATTCTCACAGTTTGTGGACTATGATCAGTTTTACAAGTTGTTTCTAGGTAAGGTTATTTCTTGGTAATTACTCTTGTCTTTGACACTAGACTTAATGTGTTGGAATGTGGTCTTTGAAACTGGACCTTCAAGATGAATTAAATATATATTGAATGACAAAATATGTTTTTTATGCTTTTAGATGTCTGAAGCCCTTTTGGCTGAGGCTAGGTGAAGCTTGGGCTGACATATAATAGATAGAATGATTATCATAATGTTTACATACAACAAATGAGTAGGTGATCAAACCACAGATTGTATGTGAGTGATTTTCAGGGTTTTGTGTATATAAAGATCTCTCCCACCCGCCAGGAAGATCTGTCATCATCATTAAATTCAATCAAATTATCAATAACTTTATCAATCAGACAAACAGAGTTCTTGGCCTCATTATCAGACATTACACATTTCTCTTATTGATTATTACCATTGTTTTTTGTTGAGGTTCTTGTGAAGACTTCTCCATTTTTTTCAGGTGGTGATCCTAGAAGTATTGCTCAAGTTATTTATAAAAGGATTCATTAACTTGAGAAACTTTGAACTTACAGAAGTCCCTCTGTTTCTAGAGTCTAAAGAACTTCCAAATATCACTAGGTGATATTTCCCTTGATAACAACTCTAGAGTAGAGTGTAGTTGTCTTGGGCACAACACTGAAGATCAGTGGTCTTTGATTATCAGGCCAGAAGACTCTTATCTTAGCTTAATCCCTGGATTTGTGACCAAAAAACCCTTTGTTTAAGGGTCACCTAACTGAAGTCAGTGCTGATTTGATCACACTTGATTTGATCACACTACTTCATCACCAACCTTGTTTAGAACTTTAGACAAGGTGCTCACATGGATAATAAACTCAGTTTATTATCTCAAACTTTTTCTTTGGTGATTTACTAGCCCAACAGACGCTAGTAGCTCACACAATCAGAGATCACAAAAATAACAACATCAATTTATGCTCCAATGTTTGTGCAATAGCATTTGATTCCAAGTTTGGGGATTACTGCTTTCTCAGACAAAAATCACTGCACAACATGCGCTGGCCTTCAGTGTAGCACCCATTTGAGTGTATTGGTGTTCACACTACATCAAATATAATATTTTCTGGGCAAAAATATAAATATTGACACAAAAAATTATTGAGCAGTCAGGAAGAGAGAGAAAAATACAGAAAAATATGCATATTAGGGATTGGGCAAAGTGAATTTTTGTAAAACTCAATTTTAGAGTATTTTTGCGTATCTTTAATTCAGTACACCACAAGGCTACATTTTGCTGACCAACCAATTTTGGGAGGTTGAAAAAGTGACTGAGTACAGCCCGTTGGATACACATTTCTCCAATTACCCAAAACCAGATTTGCACTTGGTTTATCAGAAACAGTTGATCAATTACTGGGTTGACTGTTCATCAACTGTGATCTGCTGAATTTCTTACAAAACCGTCATGAATATCAACAATCCTGTACTAGTTCAAGCTTCAACAGTTTCAAACTGGCCAATCTGGCAGTATCTTGATACCCTTGAACACATAAATGATTACCCATTTCAATCATTGTCTCTAAAACATCCTTGGTGCCATATTCCAACCATCTACATATGGACCATCTTCCAATCTATTTCATTATCATCACCCTTATCACATGTTCACAAAAGTGAGCCATCATTAAAGTCAAGTATCTAATTCAATCAATTGATTTCCAAAAACCACACATCATTCCTCCCCATCTTCTTTAACACCTGTTTATGACACAAACAACAGTAATTTTAGTCTTCAGTCTCCATTGTGTATGTTTTATTCTCCACACATTCATTTTATCATCTCAAGTCTTGGCCATCAAAAATTTCTCAATTGATTGCATCATTTCACTCAATTTTTAGTCACTTATTGTTCAACATCCTTTTACCTTTTTCACAACACTCAATTCTCAATTTGCAACTATTGAATCTGATTTTCTCACTGTTTACCAGAAAGGTGAAGTATGCTGTTTTGACACCTGCAATTATTAAGAAACCAAATAAGACCTTTGCTTAGGATACCAAAAGGGACTAAAACACTTATCTAGTCAAACCATTCTCAACTGTTCTCTTTTGAATACAATCAATCACTCCACTTTAACTCCTCCAAATCCCCAAGAAACCACAAACTTGAAAGCAATCAAGTAGTTGTACTCTTCAATCAACAATTCAATCAGCTTCATTACTGAATTCTCTTGTCTCTCAAGTTTTCAAATCATTTTACAGTTTTTTATCATCTATTCATGTATTTCTAAATTCTGTCTTTGCAATTTCAGTCTCATGTTGCTCCCTTGATCCATTGCTCCAAGCCTTTGTACACATGCAAAAGACAGTACAGTGTAGGCAGTGAGTCAAACAACCACATGGAATTAAAATTGGTTGATTTTGGGTCTTGATCTGGTCCAAAATTAGCTCAAAACCAAGAAAAAACTACTTGGTTTGTGCCCAAGGGGGCGTAGGGCGTATTAAAAAGGTAGGTCACCAGCAAAAAAAAATGGTTATTCAACTGTAGTTGAACCTTGGTTGACTAACCATAACAGTGACCTTGTGGTGTACATCTGGAAAGCTAGCACCTGACTGTTGAAAAGACACAATCTTCAGTTCAATGAAAGTTGAACATCATCCATGAGACATGTAGTTCTAGAGCTAAATTTTGCTTTTGATTTGATCTAGAAACTTTGGTGTGTTTATCCACCCAATTGGGCTACAAACAGGTGATGTTCCACAATCTGACATATATTAGGTCAACTTGGTCTAGATTCCTTCCCTTTTGATCCCTATGTAGCTATTTGTGGGCTGGATTTGTGGTGTATGTGCCAGGCCCTTTATCGGAGTTCTATTCAAAAAACAACTTTACAATACTTCACTTTGCCTGAACCCTATTTTCACCATGGTTGAGACCTTCAATATGAGTATTCTATTGTATTTTTGGTGTGCAAGTTGTTGATTGTATCAAAAAAATACCTCTAGAACCATCAGATTACAACCTGGAATCAGCACCCAACTCGCAGCGCAGACTGTGCCTGTGCTGTGGCTCAGTGCAGGGGTTTTTGTAAATTTGGTAACTATGCCAGTCACCAGTGCACGGTCTTTTCTATTTTTGTCCACTGCTCCTTTTTTCAGCACAGTGGTTCTGTCTACTGCCACATATGTTGTGCTTTGGGAGACTGATAAAATGGCCTTGCCACCCGTCAAAACTGGCAGTTTTTCCCCACTACGCTGAGCATACCCGCGCTGGAGCACACCACAGGGGCCTCAAAGATTTTGGGTCACTGCGCCTCAGCACAGCACAGTGGGTTTGGAAAATTTCAACTTTTTGGCACAGTGCAGTTTTGCGCATTCTGTGCTGTACTGCACTGAGGCTGGGTGTTGTAACAGATATTGGAATTTGGCTCATGGGTGACAAGGGCATAGTTTGAATTCTACAATCCTACATATCTTTTTCAGTTCTTGGCCAAAAGCCTTGATTGCTAGTCCATTGGAAAGCTGATCTCTCTGACTATATCTTTCATAGAGCCAGAAAGGCTGCATCTAATTCTGAAGACTTTCTATGTGACTACATAGGAAATATTTTAAAATGCAAATAACTCATTTCCCAGGGAAGCTACAGCTTTGATGCATTAACAAAACATTTCAATGATGGCTCTCACAATCAAACATGTGGCCCAAACGTTATATGAATCACTACTTCTGGAGCTCTACACTGCCAACAGTTTTGCCTTGGGGTGAAGAACCCAAGGCATTGTTGGATGAAAATCCTTTGACAATTCTTGTCCAACGTTTCTTTCCAAGCTATCTTTATGCCTTGAACAATACCTCAGATGAAACCCTTGGAACAGTTCTGTCCGCGCTTTGACAGCCAAGGATACCTTGTGATGGCTATCTATCCTTTCTTTCCTCCTATCTCTTCATTTTTGTTATCAGTGGTCTTTGACATCATCAGTAGTTCCATGATCTGATGGTCTCATAAGCTTGGTATGGAATTTGAATACCTTTTTCCCATTTTTCTTATTTTTCCATCATCTATCCTGTTCATTGTTTAGGGAGTTTTTCTGGTTGTTCTCACCATCTTACAAGTCTGATGGCTTCATAATCCATGGCTAGCTTTGAAATATGAGATTGCTTTAGGATACATCAGACGGTAGCCATCCATGCTCCACGTTTTTTGAGGAAATTCCCCTAGGTCACTCTACATATGTACCTTGATTTTTTTTCCACCCTCCTTACAATTGAGGGGCAAAGATTGTTTTGTTTGCACACTTTGTACGGCTGCATCGACTCACATACTTGATGCCACAGCCACATTAGGGATCTCATTCATTCATCTTAATTCTCACATTGGAATTGGAGACAAAACCCCCGGCAGAATTGAGAGAAAAGAATTGTTGTCTGGCTGTTTGATATGATGCTTTTAGAGCGTATGAATATCATATTCTGGCACTGAATGCATAGGGTCTCTCTTCGTTGATCAGATGTGAGCGCATACCCAGCAATTACGCTTTGGGTCACCCTCCAAGTATGTACATAATAGGTACATAAGTCTGAAGTTTTGTCTTGATCTTTTAATTTTGAATTTTCCAAGCTGTGCAAAAATGCCAAGAAGAATCAAGATCGATCGATCGAAGTGAAAAGAAGTCAGAAGAATCTCAATCACCCTTACATAGATCACTGATAATCATTCTCAACTTACTCAATCAACCTCAATCATCTTCCTCATCATCAAATCAATCAACTCTCATTACCAACTCGATGTTAGATGCAAACCTTTACACTCTCAGTTTCATTCGATCAGCAAATGAACTCAACAAATTAGTTTTAATAGAAGAAGGAAGTGGTGAGCCAGTTTATTATCGTACACGGACTGCACAGGTCTGTGTAAATTCAAAGACTATGAGCGATCCGAAAAAAACCGACCAAAAAACCAAACTCATAATGCAAACTAGAAACTGATTGTATCCGTCCATTTTTTTCATAGGATTCACAACAACAACTAAAACTAGACTTATATCATTCACTAACAAATGCACATCTAGGAACCTTGCAAAGCTTAACAAACAAACTCAAATTGATTTCACTTCATAATCCGAATTCAACCATCGAACTTAGAAATTCAAGTTTAATTCAGTGGGAATGGAGTTTTAATTTTAATGGTGATGAAAGTTTTAAGTTTTCTTGGAGACGTGATCTTTTAGGATTAAAATCAAATAGGAAAGGATTAGGCTATACTTGTTGGTTGGTGAGTTGTCTTATTCGATTTTGTTCGAACGTTTTGAGATTGATGTTTGTAAATCTGAAATGGTTTAATTGGTAGGTCAGAAAACCAGATCCGGATTACCCCTGTGCGATTTATAGACCAGGTGGCTCAACTGTACCTCCTTCATGTCAAATACTTGATTTCAATATTCGGAGGATTGAAGGAATTGAAGATAGGAGGGGTAAAGTACTTTTGATCTTTCATCAAGCAAAACAATCAAGAAGATCTAACAAATCACTAACATTCTTTTCGTTTGGTTACATTTTTTGCTTGAGTGTAGGGCTTGAAATTGTGATGATCTTATCACTTCTTGCCTTCACGGAATCGCTTTCCGATAATGAAGCTCGTAAACCTTATAAACCGACTAGTTCACCTGATCCTACTCCATCCCAACCTATTGTCCCGATCCAACCTTTAACAGCTACAGAAGCAAGTCGAATTCTAAATGATGATGTGAGTCGAGATCTCATCTAAATTTCATATCTAAATCCTCTCCATTGACTCTTACAAGCATTAGTTTAATTCCTGTTCATTAATCTAGGCTGAACCAAACGAGATCTTGATCCATGAAGAAGGAACAATAGATGAATTTATTCAAGCAGGACTCAAGCTTTTATCTGACCCACTTTTATTATACATTTATATTCATGCACCCACACCCAAAACCCTTCCTATGGCTGTTAAAGTAGCTGAAAGTATCAAACGAATTCGATTCAAAGAATTTAAAGAAGATTTACAACAATATTTGGTCGATGATATAATGAGGTAAGCAGAATTGGATCCTACAATTCGAAGTTTATTTTACCAAACAGGAATCTGATCATCTTCAAAAATCATTCAATCAGTCGAAATCTAAAAGGTAAAGGTAAACAAACTATGACAAAATCCAATGAAAAACCTACCTCAAACACCCTCAAGATCTACTTATCACGTACTCCATTAGATGAATTATTACCTAAACCTAATTTAAAATCTAATCCTCATCAACTTAAACCTCCAAGCTTACCACCTAAAACTCTTCATTCTCCTCCTACTTCTAAACCTGGTTTGACTAAAAAACTCTTGCATAAGAAAGTTTGAAGTATGAAACATGGTTTCTTGTTTGTTTTGTGTATCTTTTTTCATCTTGTAGTACTTGTAGCGTTTTTTTTCATCATAAGATGTATGGACAAAGACAGAAGAGTTATTGGGATCTGAATATGTATCAATCTGAATATTTTCTCTTTCCTTTTTGGATTTTTTCAAACTCAAGTCTTATCCGATGATTTTTATAACAATTACAATAAAGATATAATTCAATCCAACATACGCACCCAGTTTAAGGCTCCGGCTTTGTATATGATTTGATGCCTGAATAGTGATTTGGCATTGGTAGGTCTAATTGCCATCCTACCCGGGGTTGGCTCACAGAAGCTCTACCACCTTCTTTTCATATCCTTGGGGTTTCCAATCCTGAGTAATTCATGCAACAAACACACTGAGTGCATATACCAAGTTGTGTTCCCATCTGACGGCACAATTGTAATGCAGCATTCACTCTGAAAAGGCCCAAGTTGGATAAGCCTAAAATGTACTTGATCATAGTGTTTGAAAGCAGAAGAAGGCTTCAGACTCACTTGAGCGGTCTTTTTTAAAATACATTCCTAACTGTTAGGGTGTGTTTGGACATATGGATAAATTGATTTCAAACTTTCAAACCTGTTGAGCAACCTTTGGTGAATGGCTAATAAACAACTGGTAAAGAAGCAAAAACAGTGAAAAGGGCCAGAAAGGACATCAAGGATATGTACAAATCCGATTTGAGAAATTAAGCAAGATGATTTACAAATCGATTTGCACTCATTCTCAAAATTCTCACAATTGTTATCAAACTTTCAAATTACAATCGATGTAACTCGTTCAAATATAAAAACAGATACTTACTACCCAATTTGCAGTCTGTTTACTTTTACAAAAACTAAGATCCCATCATCATCATCATCATCATCATCATCATCATGAAAGAAACAATCTTGAAAACCATAAAACCTGAGACGAACAACCCCCTTTTTCTTCTTTGTATCATCCTCATCACCACTTTGTTCATATTCCAAAAACCTCTATCATACTACTACCAAAAGATTTTACATCCAAACCAAACTCCCATCAAACCTTTACCAGGTCCGAAAGGATTACCAATCATTGGTAATTTATTATCAATTCCACGTAAAACACCGTGGACCAAGCTAACTGAATGGAGTCGAGAGTTTGGTAAATGATGTTAATGGGTTTTGAACCTTTCTTTTGGATATATGTCCTTTCATCTGAACAAGATCGATCCTCTTCCTTTGTAGGTCCGATTTATCGTCTCAATTTAGGCTTCACTACACTCATCGTCAGTAAAAAGATCTTACCAAGACTTCTGAAAAAAAAAACTGGATTACCAGAAGCCTGACACGATCGTGTTGGTTCCAAGTAGGTGATCAGTTCACCAGCCATCGCCATCGAGCTTCTAGAAAAACGATCATCAATCTATTCATCCAGACCACGTCACATCATGACTTCAGAACATGTTTCACGTGGTTTACGAATGACCTTTATGCCTTACAATGATCTTTGGCGTCGTGAAAGGAAATTACTTAATCAACTTACTCAACCTAGAGTGGCATCTACTTATGAACCTATCCAACTTCAAGAATCGGCTCAGTTGGCATTAGATTTGATCAATCATCCTGCCCAACACTGGGCTCATGCTCTACGGTTCGTCTTGGTCCAGATATCCTCCTCGCCCCTTCTTTCTAAATCGTCATCTTTGTTTCTGATCTTTCCAATCTGCTTCGTGATCGGCTTGAATTCGAATGACAAAAGTTATGCAGGCTCAACAGTCCTACAAATCGCGTTTAATCGACGAGCTCTAAGTAACAAAGATCCCTGCATCACACGAATGAGAGCCTGTAACGAACAAATGGTCCGTACAGCAGTACCAGGAGCTTATTTAGTCGATTCGATCCCGGTCTTAAACTATTTGCCTACCTTTCTTTCGCCTTGGAAATCACATGCTTCAATTCTCTTTCATCAAACATTAAACTTGTTTTCTGAATTATATAACCAAGTGGATTTGAATGGAGCAAATTGTTTTGTAAAAAGGATAGAAGAATTGAGAAAAGAATATGATTTGAATGAAGAAGAATCCATCTTTTTAGCTGGTGCAATGGTTTGTGATCTTCTCTTTTGTATCATCAAACAGATTATCAAAGCTGACGTTGTGATTTTTGAATTTTTGTTTATCAAGTTTGGAGCAGGTAGTGATACAACATCAGATGTGATCGAAACATTTATTTTCATCATGACACTTTATCCCGAAATCGCAAAAAAAGCTCAAGTTGAATTAGATGAAATCGTAGGTAAAGAAAGATTACCCGATTTTGAAGATCAAGAGAGGTTAATTTATTGTCAAGCTGTGATTCGTGAAGTGATGAGATGGCGTACAGTGATTCCAGGAGGTGAGTATCATCTACCCACTTCGGAGAGACGACAATCTGAATTATTTTTTGGGGTTTTTGTAATAGGACTTGCTCATATGGTCACAGAAGATGATGTTTATGAAGGGTATCAAATCCCAAAAGGATCATCTGTGCTGGCTAATCATTGGGCTTTACATCTTGATCCTGAAACTTACGACGATCCAGAAAAGTTTAACCCTGATCGATTTCTTGATCCTAGAACCAAAGAATTAATTGGATCTAAATGGAGTGAAAAAGGTCATCATTCCTTTGGATTTGGTCGTAGGATTTGTCCTGGGATACATATTGCAGAAAGGTAACTTGATGAATATTTATATGAAACTTTCTGATTGGGTTGCGATTCTTATTTCTAACTTTTCATTTGGATTGATTTCATCCTCAAACAGATCTGTTTATATAACATCGATCAGAATCTTATGGTCATTAGAATTCAATTCACCTGATCCTAATTCGTTAGATCCCAATAATTTCTCAACTGGATTCTCATCACATCCACTTAATTTTGAAACCAATTTAAAACCAAGAGGTGAATGGGTAAGGAAAGTAATCGAAGAAGTGATTGAAAATCATGGAACAGATGTTATGGAAATTGACAAGAATTGAGTATCTTTTGCACTGATGAACAAGATGCATATGTTTTTCAAGAATGGATGGTTTGTATTGTTTATTGATCTTTTGATTGTAAACACCGTGTCCGGGTTGCGTTCGCTCCTCGACGAGCGCGCACGATCTCCCTTTCTCCCTCAAGGGGAGTTGGTGTGCACTCATTGACGAGCAAAGGCCACCCGGACATGGTGAAAGTGTTAAACGTATATTTACTGTGTTGTATTATTGGGATGAGCAATTGTAATCATTATCAGTTACACAGAGATTATCAAAACGGTTTGAACGCATTGATTTTCAGAGATTATTAACTGACTTTGGGTGATGTAAAACACTTTTTGGAATTCAAGAGGGTGTAATACTATCATCACATATTCCACTGTGTCTGGGGGTCCTAGAAGTGGCGACCCATATCTATTCAGAACCCAAAAAATCTACGCCATTCTTATAGACAAAAGATCAGTCATACCACAACCTCTAGCAAAGATGAAGCAAACAAACCCTGTTGGCCATTAATGTTGTTCATGGTTTATACCCATCAGTTCTACTGATCCCTTAGGCTTTACCGACCAAGAGTATGTAATCTGTCCTTAAGAATCACCGTTTCTTCTCTTGATCTTGTATGTTTTCCTATACGAACGCCTCATCAAAAGTCTTCCCACTGTATCTGAATGGTACTCGCTCGTTCGTTGACAACAAGTGCATTCCTTTTCAGACAGAAAGGAACGTCGTGTGCCCTCATCGACAGGCGAACGCTACACAGACAGGGTGTGGGCCGTTTGACGAATGGAATGTAAACCAACCTATAAAGATAGAAGAACAACCTTACGGGGAAAAGAAAAAAAAAAAACTTGTTGGGAATCGTTGTGCGAGTGATGACTCGGTTTGATCCAATCTGTTTCACAAGAACGAATCAGACTTCGATCAAGTATCATTC
>KZ123217.1:5662-15749 GCA_002157025.1 Melampsora abietis-canadensis | reverse complement strand
TGAGGAACAGAAGGAAGGCGAGGGCGACGAGAAAAGCGAGAAAGAGAAAGAGAAAGAGAAAGAGAGAAAGAAAGAGAAAGAGAGAAAGAAAGGACAGGGAAGCAAGGAAGAGGAGGAGAGCAACAAATACAAGGAAAGCAACGAAGAGCTTCCTCCTGGGTGAGCTGTTTTATCTTCTTCAAATGCGTATAATGGGTGACTGATTGTATGAATTTGACCTTTAAAAATCTTTAGATGTACCATTCATCAATCAAGCTCAGAATCAAAACCAGATAGCTCAGAGTCAAAACCAGATAGCTCAGAGTCAAAACCAGGTAGCTCAGAGTCAAAACCAGACAGCTCAGAGTCAAAACCAGATAGCTCAGAGTCAAAACCAGATAGCTCAGAGTCAAAATCAGATAGCTCAGAGTCAAAATCAGATAGTGAATAACGCAAAATTGGAGGTTCAAGATAAGATGTCCATGACTTTACGGTATCATATCACTGCTGGAAGGGACAGGTCTCTGCTTTTGTTCCAATTCATCTGGTTATCACTTGGAAAGCTCATTTTGTATAACTCAACGAAAGGCCTAGATTCTAGGTAATCATCCAATGTGTATATATATTTATTGATTATTGGGAAAAGAGCAATGTATTTATGTGAAAGCAATTAAGAGGCGTGGAACAAGCATGCTAAACAACCAGAGTAGACGAAGAACTTCGTCGTATTGACGGCACACATGTGATATAGATAGATGAAGCTTCAAATGAGACTATGACCATACAGAGAAAATTCTCTTCAAGAAAGTGAGAACCTGATCCCCCTTTACGTCAGCTTGTTGGCTTCAACTTAGTGTGGTTGACTGATGTAAAAAGATAAAATCAGGAAAGGATTGATTTCACCTTAAAAGATGTAGACTGCTTGCACACCTAGATAAGTGCAAAGACACCTAATGACCATCAAATAATTGATCTTTACATGAAAACAAGAAGAGATAAATGAGGTTGGATGAGAAATACATAGTGAAGAAGAGAAAAGGAATTAAACGAGAACCCTTTGATGACACAATCTCACAAATAAGACTCTGACTTTTTTCAAATGCAAAAATAACGGACTTCATGAATCAGCAAACTGCATTTGCAGCCAGTTCCATGTCGGATCACAGATCATAATACAACACGTTTAATGGAATTGCTCAGGGTAGGGTTTGATGCTCTCATGAAATGAATCGCACTGCCAACTGACCTTCTTCCATTCCAAGTTCTTGTCAATTGATCATCTTCGACTTTTTGAGGTTGAGTGATCGCTGATACATAACCCACATGTCACGGGACGCCGGTTTTCTTACATGTGCGTGTATGTAGCTGTTATGTACATGCACAAAGTGTTTATGTATTTTACATATGAAGAAGCAGATCTTTTTTTTTCAGTTATCTCAAGATTTTCTGAATTTCAGTTTGTGGAATACATGCTGCACATCTGTTTCAACAAATCGCGATTTACGTACATAAACTTGAACGCGTCAACAAACAATCAAACAAAAAGAAAACCAGAGAGTTTGATTTGAAGATCCATGATATTATTTCGGAGCTGAGTTGATCACACATGGAATGAAAGAACACAAACAAACACAAACAATTCAACCAACTGATCCTAAGTCATCTTGAGCTTCAATCACTCATCCTCAAGTCTCCTCAGCATCCTCAGCAGCATCATTCAAGCAGCCGTTCATCGATTTCTACAACACCTCAACTGATTCAGTCTCCTTTGACACTGTCCTCTCACCATCTTGAAGAATTCGATGACAGCTATCTTTCAGTTTCAAAAGACAGTTAAAAACACCTTGACTTTCATTTGACAGACATCAGTTTCCCTTCATCAAGAATCCCATTCGAACCATCACTTCAACCAACCTTTACATCTAAATCAATCAAACTTCATCTCACTCAATGGCTTTCCAAGATCGTAATCAACCATATCTTAATGGACACTTCAATCGCGATAACACGGCTCATGAAAATGATCAATTCGTCTACTCACAAGCGACCCAAGAACAGCCTCCAACTCAAATCAACAGCGATGATCAAGTCTGGGTACCGACCCCATCCCAAGCTGAACCTATACCAGAGGACCAAACCCCATGGGCAACTTTACACCCTCTTACTCGACACGTACCCAAAAAAGCTCTCATGCCTGGTGTCAACGTATTGTGTATTGGAAGAGAGAAGAACCGTGAAGTACCCCGATGTATTAGTAAGGAGGACTTGGTGATCAAGACTGATCATCAAACTACAATCTCACTTTCAAGAAGACATTGTTTAATTCAAAGAAAAGGCTTCAATGATGAAGATCTTTATCAAACGTCGCGGGATAATGGTGAAGAACCGTCCAAAAAACCTAAGATGCCTCGTAATGGAGAAAACAAAAGCGAGGTGTAAGTCTTGTATTTCATCCAACTCACTCTTTCTTGGTTACTTTCTGATTTCTTGACTTGATTTCAGGATCTCCATTTGGGATTTGAGCTCTAATGGTACATTTGTTAATGGTAAAAGATGTGAACCAGAGAAATGGACTAAATTAGAACATGGTGATCATGTCAGTTTTTCAATTCACATTCCAAAGTCAAGGTGTGTCCTGCGCTTACACAGTTTATCCCGATTTGGATCGATTCAGATCGCACTGGGCTCAATTCCGGGTCAGAATAGTAAGCCTATCAGAACATTCGAATGGATGATCTCCATCCCATCTCGTCAGTCAACCATTCTTATCAATCTCTCGCCTCAACCTCAGAAACCTGACAATCCGATTCATTGACCTTTCCGTAATTCAGAGCGTATCTTTCCTTTGAATAAAAAACCTGCTGCCCATAGTAACACCGGGCAAAAGGTATACGATCGATACGACCTTATCTCACCTTTGGGCCAGTCAGTCAAGACATCCTTTGGCCCCGATCATCTTTGCTTATCGATTCTATTGTCCAACATCTGACTTATCTTTCGCGTTGCATTCGTAGTGGAGCTTTTGCTACGACTTGGAAAGCATTTGATCGTGAGAGTGGCGAATTCAGAGCCATTAAAGTGATTCAAAAAAAGGTAAAACGATTTTTTAACCTTTTCATTCCAAAGATCTGTTTTATGTTTATTGACTTTGATACTTTCTACACAGGATCATGAACATAACACACGTAATTATTTTCCATTTACCTTATCTGTAATGTTGGAGCTTGAACATTGATATATCTTGTACATCTTTGACGCGATCTACTGAAGAAAATCTTGTAAACTTTCAACGGGAGATCGAAATCTTAGAAAAAGTAGATCACGTAAGTTTCTGAAGCTCAATCAGTCCAATGCCTCGACAATTTTAGAATCTGAACAACCAATTCCCGTTTTTCAAGCCAAACATAGTGAAATTTTTCGAATCATTCGAAGACGAAGATTTTATTTGGATAGTCTTAGAATTAGTAGATGGAGGAGAATATTTAGATTATGTTTGTAATGCGAATGGATTAGATGAAGAATCCTGTCGGATTATCACTTCTATGTTACTCCAAGCTTTGGCGTATCTTGCAGCATTGAATATCGCTCATCGGGATCTCAAACCGGAAAATATTCTGATGACTTCGGGTGTGAATCCGAGACCGAAGATTGCCGATTTCGGATTAGCTAAACAATTGACTAAGTCTAATGTAAGTCAATATTTTTTACTTTGAGTTTCCATTCATCCTATATACTGACTTATTTCTTACTTTACCATCATGAGCACAGGCAAGGTTTAAGACTCAGTGTGGTAAGATTTTCATTCCATTTCAACCAGTACCACTTTTAGACTGACGATTTCCTTTCGTTTCAAACAGGAACACCTGCATACCTAGCTCCCGAAATCGTAGTCCCCGCTCTCAACAGTAAAAAGAAGGGATATACCGTAGCAGTTGATATGTATTCATTGGGAGTCATCGTTTATGCAGCTTTAGGAAATTGTTCACCATTCGAGGGACAACCACAAAGAGGAGACATACGACAAATCTGTAAGGAAAGAAGAGTGGATACGTCTGTTTTGGCTGCACTGAGACCTAACATCAGTGAAGCTGCACTTGAGTTTATCACACGACTGACGATACCTATCGCCGAAGAAAGGATGACGGCTAGTAAGTGAATTTTGTAGGGTTTTTATAAATCTGGGTTTGTGATTGATGAAATCGGTTGTGGCTTTTGTAGATGAAGCTCTAGAACACCGATGGATTAGAGAATCAGTTACAGAATGGCCCCAAAAAGCCTGCCTACTACCCACAAATCATACCCCGAGCTCTTCACCAACAGCAGATGAAACAACAGTAGTGAAGCCTAATCAACAGATTCTACAAAAGAGTCATGGAGATGATCATCAACGAAACGAAAGTGATCGGACTGAGGATTATGATTATCCTAGATTAAATGATTGGCAAGAAGGAGTGACATCTGATTTTGATTGGCCAAATCGATTGGACGTGATGGATGGGATTGCGAAGAAAAGAAGTCCTACTAGTGTTTCTCCTTTTAACACCCTTCAAACTTGTGAAGATCAAAAGGTTGATGTGATTAATGAGATGTGTTCTCAACAACTTGGTAAGTCTTGTTTGACTTGTTTAAAGAGATGGGAGATAGCTTTGTCTAATGATTGGGTTTGGTTTAGGTAAAATGAGGTTGGAAACTCCTAATCAACGTTCTTCTGAAAAGAACAGTGAAGAAGATCATCCAGGTCAGTGTTGTCATCAATTCTGAATCGAACACATACGAGAGACTAATCAAAGGCTTTCTGTTGGTCACAGCTGTTCAAACATCCGCACCACCTTCTTGTAGTAACACGAGATCAGAATCGATTTTTTCAATCCCAATCTCACCAAATGAATCATTGATAGACAAACAATTCCATCAAATAGGCAAACAACCTGATCGAGAAGACTTCACCAGCTCGAAACGAAAATTAAGACAATGGTCAACCTCACCCCAATTGGTACCGAACCGATCAGAAAAAGAAGAAAAGATACCGAAGATGAAATTATTTAAAGAAGAAGAAGAAGAAGCAGAAGTAGTAGTAGTAGTAGGAGTAGAAAAGAAAGAAAAAGTTTTAAAACCATTGAATAGGATCACTTTTAATAAAAAAGTTTTGGTGACTAAAAACTCTCATCATATTCAAGAAAGTTCAAGTGGTTTGAAACCTAAAGGTAATCTTGCTGGAAATGGAAATAGAAAGGATTATTTGGAAGAAAATGAAGTTGAAACTCAATTGAAATCACCTAAGAAGAAACGTAATCGTAAAATCTAAAATCCAACTTCGAATCCAATGTATTATTTTCAATTGAATTTTCTTGAGAATCTTTAGCATTCTATGATTTTGATTTTGATGAAAATGGTTGGTACATGAACATGATAAAACAAAGTTTCCGTTTTGCTTGTTTTTTTTTCTTGATTTTCTGTACATTACCTTAATGAGAAAAAAACCGTAATTTTAAAGCTTACACCGCTCCCCCCCCCGCTGACAAAAAGATTAATAGATAAATGAGATATGGAGCATATCTTTTTTTTTTTGAAAAAAAAACAATCGTAGTAGTAAAGATGAAGAAAATCTTTTTTTCTGTAATATATTTTGTGTGTGTGTGTATGTGTGTTTGATGTTTATAGTGTTTGTTTTGAATTTTTGATTTATTTTTCTTTAATTTAATTAACTTCTTGGACATTTGCTTTCTTTGTTTATTCTTTCAAAAAAAATTACCATAGGTTTTCTTGAAAAAGAAAAATGAATGAAATTTTTGAAAGAGAAAGAAATTGTATATATATATATATAGAAATCAAACTGAATTCAGTCAGTGAACCCATTAAACAAATCTTTACTTTGTGAGGTTTACATAGCGCTGCTTTAGGTTTTTGGGCACGAATGAAATGGTGTGTAAATTTGTAGATTGGTTTCAATTGCCTGATTTGATGAATTGGATTATCAAGACTCGGTACATACTCGGGATTTCAGAATACAATTAAGACACTTTTGAGATGAGGTCATATGTAGATCACAGGATGACGTCACAGGTGGTAGGTAATGCATGGTCATCAAGACTTGAATTTAATTTAAATCGATCTCGAAACCAACAAAACCATTAAATTCTAAGACTCATTTCCACCAAGAACCCAAATCATCATCATCAACAACAAGAAACAAACAACCAACAACCAACAACAAACAACAAACAAGAACAAGAACAAGATGAAATTAATTCAAACTTCAACTTTATTAAAAAACCAAACTTTGATCAAAGATTTAAATCCGATTTATTTCAAAAGAACTTTTGTCATCAATCCTTTGATTCAAAACAAAGGTAAAGATCAAAAAGGTTCTTTTCTTTTACATACACACCATACCATCCCACCCATTTAAATCCTTATGCTTTTGATCCCTGATATCCTTCTCTACTCTTAGAACATCAACTTGATCTTGGTTTCTTTTCTTTTTTTCTTGGTTGGTGATTTTTCTAGATACTCATAAAGAATCTCAACAATTCACCAAAACCGATATTCATTCCAAAAAGGTAAGCAACCAAACCCTCATCCGATCGTCTTACCACAATCCAATCGATCCATCAATCAGATTCACACAGAACCCGCTCAATCCTAATCCTCATGGATGATTTGGTTTTTTTCTGAATATGAAAGGCTCCAACGGCTTCGGAAGAAAGTGTTAGGGCCGAAAAAGATGAGAGATCAACTAAAACCTTACAAACCGAAACCGTCAAAGAAATTCATCACACTCAAAAGAAGAATTAAATTGATGATCTAGATCGATTCTTCTTCGTTTCGAACTTATGATTTGGTTATTAGAAGTCCTTTTCATCATTTGGTTTAAAACCTTACACAATCCTTCTTTAACACTTGATCGTGGTGACTCAGCTTTGAGACGGTTTTCTTTACACAAACTCTTTTTAGTTGATGATGACGAGATTGCACAAGAATGATTGATGTGTTCTCCAACAAATGTGATCCAATAAGAAAACATACAAGCCAAAGAACCCAATCGAAGCTCATTCAGACATCCCTAGCCTACTCACTTGTCTTGCCAATGCACTACCCTGAGCATGACGTTGTTGAAACTGCGTTCTTCTCGAATGAAACTTCCAAGCCGATCCCAAAAGGCTTGGATGTCTAGGATGATCACTCATCGGAGTCGTGTTCAACAGATCCACCAGACTCACATCCGATTCTAATCCTTGATCTTCCTCTTCTCCCAACCAGAGTTGTCGTGGTGGCAATAAATCAGCTTCTTCGGTGGATGAGGTGCTCGGCAAGGAATGCAAATTGAACTCGGTTTCGAGGTATCGTTCATCCTGGATGGTCTCGCTTGAGGTTCCTTCTAGACCGAGGTTTAGGGAATTAGATTGGATGGACAAAGAAGGAGAAAAAGCGGTGGGCGAGGCATACAACCATCTAAGAAAGTGATCAGATCATCAAGTGCATTAGGATCCCTTGGGTCGATCGTCTCGAGTCGAGAGGGAAGATCGGTAGGGAAAGACTTAACTGATCTTCGTTCAGATTGTTCACTAAGGATCTTAAATTCTGTTGGATTTCTAAAACCAACTCGGCTTCCAAGCCCTCCGAATCGGTTCCTCCTAACCGCTCACTCCTACTACCTTCAAACAAAACACTTTCCCTTAAATTCTTTAACCAGATCGGTTCAAGTGTTTGATGATGATGATGATGAGCATCAGATTCTTGTTGATGGACAGATTGTTGGGTAGTAAGCGTTGTTGAAGGAAGCGTAGTAGAGGAATTCCAAACAGTTTGGAGTGATTTGATTTGGCTTGAGTGATAGGGTAAAAGTTTTCCATGCGAATCTATACACAAGATCTCAGCGACGATTTTTTCTATGTCGTTGGAATCGAAATTACTTGATTCCATTGAATCTTGTTCGATTTCTGATGGATATTCCTGTGCTTTGAGTTCAGATGATGATGATGATGATGAACCGGTGATGTGAGGTTTACTTTGGTCTCCTGATCTCATGGATCCTTCTTGGGTTAATTGATGGGGTTGAGGTTGATGGCGGTGATTTGGAAATGTGTAGTTCAAGTGACTCGTTTGGTCTGATTCCATTGAATTATGGCTTTCGTAATCTTGCATCTTTTCCGCTTCTAGATTACGTGAGGGTGAGGGTGAGGATGAGGATGAGGATGATGGTGATGGTGGTCGTATGGAAGATGAGTCAGTCTTTTGGCGAGAAGTTCAGTGGACGGTTCGATGGTTCAGATTCTGATCTGTTTGATCGGTTGACTTCATGAATCGTTAAGATCGATCCTTCAAGTTCATGGCCGGTTTCATTGACTGTTGTTGTCGAAAAGTGAGTTGTTCATGAGTTCACAATCCATTTTACAATCTCATCTCCCGGTCCTCTCCCTTCAAAGCCTCGATGAACAGTCCCGGGTCTGATTTGTCTGCAACCTTTTTCAACGTTCAAGTGCCAAACTTAAAGAAATGAGCCAACTCCGCAAAAAATTGCCACGTCTCTGTTTGATGATGAACCAAAGCCATCCAGTCATATATCAATTCAGATCACTTGCCATGATGAGCTTACACATAGAAGTGCTCAGCATACCAATCAAAGCGGGTATGTAGGTGGTATCACCTTTTCTTCATAAAAATGTGATTTATGCTGTTTTTTTTTCGTGACTTCCTGTTCTGAACATAGTCCATGGCTATGCCCCTGCAAGAAGCCTTCCTACCTTCAGAAGCAGAGAAGGTAACTGCGGTATTACAGTTTGCTTGAAGACACTATATACAAACAAACACATTGATGATGATCAATTCTATCGAGTTATTCTCAAGACCTATACTCTTGTCTTTATGGATCTAGATTCTAGACTGACAATAAGTCGCGGCAAAAACCTTAAGTCATCTATGGCATAGTGTTGAATTGCAGTCTCCAAGGTAAGCCGTCACATTTGCTTTGATGCTTGATTCATAGCTATATATGCTGAATCTTAGGCTATCTTAGCTTCCCGCAAGCTCTTCTACATATCTAGCCGGAGGTAGACCACCTTGAAAGTGTTGTGATTACGTTGTATTTTACATGGGTCCTATTTTAGTCAACTTGATTTTCAAACCCAATGCTTTTAGGATGAGCACCTTTTGATTTTTGTCAAGGTTCAGGTATTGATAACATCCAATCTATATCCTCAGATCTGTTCTTTCCACTGGCACACCTTATGAGTATCTACCACCAACATGATAACGTCATATGTAAACAAACACTCGGGGATCAGTTCTTCCAGATGAGTTATGTATGATCAGGTAGGTAAAGCAGAGGAGTTGAGAGTTTGATGAGAGTCTTACATACAGTCAGTCAATTCCGAACGAAAAGCTTGACCGATCTTGCCCGCAAAACCCGAACAAATGGGCGGGAAATTGGTGAGAAGCCTTTCTGAAATCGACTGTACCTCTTCAACTCTTACCAATCCCTGCACGCCTGAATGCTCGGCTCAAGGGATCGCGAACTGATCGGTCGTCAATCTTCCAACGCTTTCACGCGGCTTCACAGCCCGGTCTTTTCACCCAAGACAGACATGCAAAAGAGAGAGTTGAGATCCAAGATAGATATGTAGAGCGTTAACATCACGCACAGTCACCCTCACAGCTGTCCGGCCATAGATGATAGATCGATGGGTGTGATCGAAGTTTGCGTGTTTGGATGCATAGAGAGATCAGAGCTCCAAAAGGATGCTTGCAGCTTGATCGGGAAGAATCGAAAAATGATGAAGCCACGGTTGAAGATGAAGATCATCGTCGCTTGGATGGATGTAAGTAGATATGTACATCTGGAGCGCGAGATCTCGGAGATTTCAGCCAAACACCACACCGGCAGATCGTGAGCACGGAAAGCAAAGCTTGATGGTGTTCGTGTGGGTTTTGGCTCGGATAGATCTGGATGGATATGTATGCTCAGTCAAGAGTCAAGACTGATGAAGATGAAAAGGGAGGGATGTCAAGTTGGGTGATGCACCTGGTGTGATGATGCTTGAGCGGAGAAAAGCAGATTGAGGGGATGATGTGATGCAGAAGTGAGAGGATGAGGATGAGGATGAGGATG
>KZ123211.1:13183-23603 GCA_002157025.1 Melampsora abietis-canadensis | reverse complement strand
TTACTATAAGATTTCTGTTGGAGTTTCTTTTGTTTTATCTTATACTAAGTTTGTTTTAGGTTTGGATTCAGTCCAACAAGAACACCTTCTTTGGACTTAAAAGAAGGGTTGTACTGGGCATCCCAACCAATCCCTGGCGGCCCAAGGCGCTTACATTCAGGCAATTCACATGATTGACTCTTCATGCTTGATTTTCACAGGTAAGTTTCATCTAACACTTCAATTTGCCCAATGCAATCTGACTGTTTGGCTCTGAAATACAGACAAATCCACAATAAGCAAGCATTGTATTTATCACAATTTTACTTGCGCCCCTAATGGCAAACAGACCACCAGACTTCACCGCCCTACTCAAGCTGGTTGGTGGTCAGTCCTGCCTGCAATCTCACTTGATGGGATCTTGGCAGTTCAGATCCAAAAGGGTGGGTACTCCAGGCTTGATTTTGAGAAATTTCTGGCCATTCACTTGGTGAGCCTTTACCCAGAATCATGTATTCAAACTCACACTGATTAATATCCTACCACCATACAGCTACCTGCAATGAATCCTTGGCCTCAACAAAATAGTGTCTTAGTCATGGACAATGCTCCTATTCATCACGGAGGAAACTTCGCCACGCTTTGTGCAGCTCAAGGTGTTCAACTCATCTATCTGCCTGCTTATAGTCTGGATTTTAATCCCATTGAAAAGGGTTTCTCTCCTTTGAAAGCAAGATTGCAACAAACTCAAAAGATGATTGATTGTTTGAACATAGAGGAAGAAGAGGCAAAGATCTTTATTACTTGTATGGAAGTATTCACAAGTGATCTATGTGAGTCACTCTTTTAAGGGTGCAGCTATTTGTAGATTATGAGATGTCCAATATTCTACTTTACCTTGATTGTCTATGTGCATTTGAAATAAAGAAAATAGTTTTGTTGGCAAAATCTGTTTCATTTCTATTCTTTTCTCTTCCTTTCCTCAAATCCCAAAAGCAAATATTCAATGTGGCCAAATAGATTGGTGAAGAGATGTACTCCTTGATAACTGGATCCAATTTCCAAAGGTGGGAAGGAACCGTAGTCTTGGAAACATTTTGCAGCTACTCTACAAAGCTCATTGGATATCTTGACAAGGGTTATTGAATTCAAGTTGTGTCTCAGCTGCTGGGTGCTATAGGTCTGGTTTCATGTGAGGTCTTCACTGGCAAAAAGCCCACTTTTGTGATCAAACAATTTGTATTTACAAATATTGGTGTCCAATGATTGTGCAAAGCATATTATCAACCATCTGTAGACATTTTTTCACTGTTTGTCATGTTCTTTATAATGTTGGATGTTTTCATCAGCAAGACATTTTAAAAAAAATTTCACATGAGAAGATTTTAGGTGATGAAGTATGACTGGATCACATGAAATCATACATAGTCAGTCATCTCTTCATTTGATGGTTTGGCAAAACACAGCAATAAAATGATTCTATTGTGCAATGTTTGTCTTTTTAGGTTGTGCACTCACATTCTTTTTTTTCAAACTGTAGTCTCAGAGCTACTCACGCTTAAAGACTTAAAGACTTAAATACACAAGATTGTCTTTCAGGTGTTCTGGAAGACCCTCAGGGAGAGGTGGGCATGTTTTTGTGTCAATTGGTAAGGTTCAATTTCAGCTGGCAGATCTACAATTGGAACAAGTATCAGGAAATCTAAAGTACAATTGCCAGATAATAGCAGGGAGCTAAATTCATCTTGAACAGAATGAGATGGTCTGCCATGGAACCGTGAGGAACAAACAAAAGAGGAAGAAAGAAGCAGAGTGAAATTTTGATTTGGAGTTGGGGTGGACTCTTGAATATCAAACAAGTTTGATATTGGAAGGATATGTGTGCGTGAGATGAATTGTACCAGAGAAAACAAGGGAAGACTAGCAAGAAGAAGAAATTTTGAGCTTGGGTTGCACTCTTTGGTAGGAATGAAAAGCTGGATTTTTGATTAGGAGGAGGGGCTGACTCTTGAAATTTGATTTGATTTGATTTTAGGTAGGTGCTTTGACATATTTGAGATTAAATTGCTGATAACATGATCAAATACTCAAAATGGGTCAACAATTAATCACCAGGTGTGATATGTTGAGGACTTTGACTCACCACTTAACACATTGTGATGTTCCTGAGCCTTGGCCAGAAGATGACCAGCCAACTCTTGTTTCACTCAAAGGTCAATCAAAACCGCCTTGGTCATCTTGACACTGGGGACAAGGTCAACCCAGGATTTGATGCCAGAGTTGATGAGGAAGTTACAAGTGTGATCATAATTTTTGGTGACACCACACTCCTTCACAAAGTTTTCCAAACAAGATTCATGCTCTTTGAGGCACTCAATTTCATCAGTGTCAGCACTGAAATACCCCTCTCGAGATTTGGCTCCGTCAGTAAGATACATAAATGATCCCTGTGGAGGTTCAAATCCCTCTGACAAAGCAAATTACAATCAGTTCTGTCAAGTGGCACAATACTCAGATTCAGGAAGAAAAAACTAACTGGGATCAACCATGTACTTGTCATTGTCTTTCATTATGGGGCACACAGAGACAGAAGAGAAATGTCAGTAAGTTAATATCTGATACAAATATTGTTAGATTGAAGCTCACCTGTCTACAACTTGAGGTTAAACCAATTGAGTCACTCTGGCTAAATTCTCTACTTTAGTCACTACATTTCCTAATTGTTCTTGTAATAATCTGAATTGTGATCTCACATTTGATACTTCATCTTCTTCTACAATTGACACTATTGTTTCAGGTCCTCCGGTGATTCCATTGACAATTGCGGAAGATAATGTGTGTCCTGGGTCAATTCAACCAGCCAATGGAGAACCCAAGGGGGCGTATAAGTGAGTTTGGCTAGATGAAGGGCGCTTTTTGAAGGGGCTACCTGGATGACTCTGTTTGGTAACAGATTTTACTGAAGAAATGTTCCATCAGTTCCTTACAATCAATAAGGGGAAGAGATGAAGTGAGATTGAAAGAGAATGAAAGAGAAACCAACCTGGATTGACAATCTCCACTGCATTGTCTGGAGTGATTTAAATGAGGTTTAAGACATTGTATTGAGAAGAAGAATCAGTTTAAAAATCTGAGAAAGAAAGATCAAATATATAACACTCACCAGATTTCTCAAACTTGAAGATTTTTTGACAACTGGAGGACAACATGGTCAACATTTGGTTCTTCCCACCTTTCCTGGATGGTGATCTGCGGGTCAAACACTTTTTGGATGGGCTACCATGTAACTTTGTTTTGTTAGAGACTTTGGTGGTTAGATCAGGTAATCAGAGCTTAAGGTGGTCTTTCAACTTCATTCCGGGATGGAACACACATGTCTTAGCAACCTTGCTGTGATACTTGCCAATGTTGGGGGGAATATGCTTGGTGGCCTCATTGCATTGCTGTGGGATGGGCCAAGAAAATTTAATGCATAGTAATGTTAAAAACAAAATGAGAGATAAAGGTGATGTTACTTACAATGGCCTTAGCCCATATGAACGCATTGTGCAATGTAAAACGGTAGTGAAAATTGGGATTCCAGGGAGCTACAAGTACTACTCCATTGCCACCAGCATTCCCAGCTTCAGCATAGTGATGGAAAAGTTTTGCGGTCAGCACATGCAGTGCCACTTGTTTTTTGGATGCCTGCTCCAGAAAATCAATCTCCAATCAGAATTGTTAGAAAGCACAAAGGTGGATGTGTACTTACCACAAGACGTTCATTTTCTTGAGCAAGCTTGACTTCAACAGCTTCTGGCCCATTTGTTGCATTAATCAGCTTTGAAACAGCATTGGCCTAAGTTGCATGAGTGTCAGAGAAGTGAGAAGCAAAAGTCAGAACTGGTGTAGAGAAAAAAAGAAGCAAGGTGGACTTATGAGAGACGGAAAGAAGGGACCAAAGAAACTCACCTGGGCTTTCTTTTCCGGGGTCAACTTAGAGCTCTTGGTGAGAATCAGGAGAGTGGCCCTGTGGCCTTTTGATTTTGACAGATGGTTGACAAATTCAAACCACTTGTTGTGGTCTTGGAGCACAAAAGACTTAGACCAACCTACTATGGCCTTCCAGGTCAAGCTTGTAGCAACTTCTGAGTGAAGTACCATTTTATACATCCCAGGGGCGTATTGCTCACACACCTTAGCGGCCATATCCTTGAATTGGTTCAAGGAGTTACCATAGAGGCAAGTCCTTATCTCGTGGGGAACCCCATTGTGAAAGACTTTGGAATCAATCACATTGACAGTTGCAGCGGCACTGGGGCAAGCTGGAGCCAGGTTGATCGAGTTTCTGGGAACCACTACTACCTTGGTGTCAGTGTGGATCTTGGACATTACTGCAACCACTACCTCATACTGGTGATTGAAAGAATCTTGCTCAAAGGTGCCGGATTTTAACAGAGGATGGCCATCCACCGGGGCAGCAGGCACATCATCTCCCTTGAGGTGGGCTGTAGAGGGTTCCCAGACTGAATTACAAGCAAGTAGGTTTAGCTACGTACTTATATTTTGATGAAACACCACAGAAGCACTTACGTTGATTCAGATGCAATGGAGTCCCCTTGCCAATTGCTGGAGTGATCTCTGCCGGTGCTAGAGTGACCTCGGCAGCNCAGCCGCTGGAGTGACCTTGGCAGTCACTGGAGTGGACTTGCTTGTGGTCTCACTTGCCTCTGTTTGAGACAAAACAACACCAGTAGATAAATTCAAAATTGACATGATCTGTAGATAGGATCACTCATCAGTTTGCAGTGCAAGCAAAAGGAGGGAGAAAAGACAAAATGAATGACATACTGCTAAAGAACTGGAAGTTTCAAAGCACAGGTGGCTAATGAAGATGGGAGTTGAAACAAAGTGATGTGTATATGTCAACTTTTGGATGGGATTTTGGGTGAAGCAAAAATTAATAATGATGAATTGAATTGGAATTTAGCTTAGGCAAGATCAAGACTGATGAGAGCTGATGGGGGAGAAGGGTTTTTGGTGAGGAATCAGGGTTCTTTTATAGCCAAGGCAACTCAAAATCTAGAACAGGTATTAAAAGTTCAATTGAGTACAATTTTGTATGTGTCTATTGAAAACATAGACGATTTGACAGACCAAAGAAGTGAATTGAAGGTGCTGTTTGAAAATAAGCTTGGATTGTTTGAAGAATCAAATCTTTAATTGTTTGAAATGTCTTTCTTATTTTGCTTTCAATCTCATTTGAAAATCAAGGTTGCAATTGCAAAAGTGGAGGGACTGGTTGGCTTTGGGTCTCAACGGAACCTGCTGGAACAGAAACTTTGGTATTAGGTGGGATTAATTGATATTTTGGTGAGTGACATCATTTTTAGATGACTTACTTGGGCCTTTTCAGATTGATTGAGGGCAGCAAAAAGCAGGGATGCTTCTGCACAGAAACTTTTGTGACATTGTTCCGGTTGCAATGAACGGGGATAATAAGGTAGAGTGAATGGGGAAGTGGAAGTGGAAATAATCTTTAGTATAAAAGTAGAATGAAAGTGCCAAGGTCTGTTTGGTTGAATTGACCGGGAGAAGCTGTGTATGAACCCGGTAGTGCTTGGCCAAAGGAACGCAAGGAACGCTCTGGAAACGGATCTTTGGTATAAAAGTTGAGTGAATTTGGAGGTGGCCCAGTCATATTTAGAGTCAGATGATCCTTCAGAAATCAAGGTTTGGTGTATGAATCAGAGCCCCCATTATATTTGGTATTGGAAGAGTTGATTGGTTGTTCAAACTGGCAGATCAGCCGGGTTTTGAATCAGACCCCTTGTCAGGAATTTGTCTGTTGTTGTTGACTCGACTCCGTTAATCAGGTCCGTGAGGCTGGTTCCAAAGAGGGTTGGTAGTACGTTCAAGGTTTGATGAGTGCTGATGATTGCTGGGTTCTGGCAGGATGAAGGTGGTTGTTTGGTTTTTTTTAAAGTGCATTTACGCATTTATTGCATACAAAACTATCTGAGCAAGTAAGAAAGAAGAACACTAGTTTACCTTGGGGTAGCGGCCATCTAGTCGAAGCAAGGGATTCCAATGTCTTTTTGGCTTTAGGGTTTCCTACACCTTTTTGTTGAGATAGATTGTTTTATGAAAACAGATTTTTAACGTCCTTCCGGAGTTTGTTTTTTTTTTGAAAAAAAAATACATTGGTGGATGTGTGAATTAGTTCATTTGTTTGTAGATTAGTCATCTTTAGGCTTTTAGCCCACCCTAAGGAAGCGGTGACATCTTATAAACACCTTTGTGCAAGCACGCTTGTTAGGACATCAGTGTGAGTATAAGTTCATTTAGTCTCTAACTTCTTGTGGTGGTACAGCATTGCTGAGAAGGCACTTGATCCCCCTCCCAAACCCCCTATCCTAGCGTCAACCAGAGTCACGGGGAAAGAGGGAGTTGCTTGTGGCATGGGGTAGCAGCGGTGAACCTTACTGAGTTACTGGTCTGACCAAGACAAGTTGGTGTTGAGCTAATAATATGTTGAGGAGCTGTCTCAGAAGCAATTGTTATTCATCAAAACCCTTTGATTGGGATTGAACAGTCCTATATCTCATTTTGATTGGTGAGGGATTGCCTCCCGCTACTCGGACCTGTCTGTCACCTGCTTCGTGGTCGTGTCCCTTGATTCTGTTCCTGTAAATATAAATTGAAATGTACAAATCTTTTAGTGTTAAAAATGAAATCAGATAAAAAGGGAAAAGCTTTTGGTGAGTCAAGTAATTTATTACTGTTATTCCAGTTGACCCTGACTCCTTCTGTCTTTGTCTTTGTTCTCATTTTCTTTCTTGATTTGGAGTAGCGTCTGCAATATAGAAGAAAGTCGTTAGTGTTTTCAGTGAGACCGCATGTTTCACATTTGGTGAGTCTGTCAAGTGTCTTTTGTAAAGATGGGCATTGAGTGGTCCGCTCTCACCTGGAAAATTGCTGCTGTGCTGCCTTTTTCAAGGCTGGCCAGTTCTTCAGCAATGTGTTTTGGTTTTGTTTGGAAATTGGTTTTACCTGGGTTGAAAGGGAAATTGTTAATGTTAAAGAAATCATTAGTACGTCTTTTGAGGCTACCTATTCTTGATGGTAGTAACATGGTTGTTTCTTGAGAATCATCCGCTAGTTCATTCAGTTCAACACCTTCATGGCCCAGGGTCCAATAGAATTTGATGCTGGTGTCCTCAGGTAGTGTTCGCAAAGTCGTTCTAATCTTGATAATGATGTGTTGGCCTGTTGTGGGTTTCGGGATGTCATGAATCAATCTCAAAGCTCTTTAATTATTGCAAATAAATTGCCAGGCTGGTGGGAGGTGGTCTCTGTTGTTTAAAGATTTCTACCACTAATTCTGCTGCTAGTAGTAGTCCTATGAGTTCCGTTTTGTGGTTTGAAAAATTGTCATTGTAGGTAATTGATTGGATTTGACTGAAAATCGTAGATACGGCAGCCGCGCCACCTCCTTTTTGAGTTACTGAGCCGTCTGTGAAAATTGACAATGCTCCCCTTGCTTCTTCTTTGACTATTTGGGTTGGTATTTTCTTAATTGATTTTTCTTTTGTAAGTTCTACGTTAAATACTTCACTGATTTTTTTGGCCCATGGAGCAATTGGGAACGCATAGATTGTTTCAACATCCTCTTTTGCTAGAGAGTGAAGTTGGTGAGGTTTGATGACATCCTGAATAGGTCCTCTGTGGGTTTTGGGTTTGTGAGAGAGTTTGTTCTTGATGAAAATTTTGGTGGGATGAGTTTTGGGTGCTGAAAGTTGGTTGAGTATGAATTTGTGGTTTCTCTTTGCTGCAATCCAGGAGAAGGGAGCAAGGAAGACGTCATAAATCATCATATTGTTGGATGTACCTTTAAAAGCACCAATTGCTATCCTGTTTGCTTTGCTTTGAATCTTACTTAGCATTTTATCAGTCTTCTTATTAGTTTTTTCCGTGAACCAAGCTATGCTACCATATAGAGTTTGGGGAAGAAGTATTGTAATGATCAATTTTTTGACTTCTTTTGTGGTCAGGCCCGAGTAGCATTTGGTGAGTCGTCTGAGTTGATGAAGTGTGAAGTTAGCATTTTTCTTCATATGTTGTAGGTGGCTATTGAATGTTAGTTTTGGATCTAGCCACAGACCCAGCCATCTGACTTCAGTCTTTGGGGTTAGTGCTGTGTCACCAAAAGTGAAGGAGGGGAAAAGTTGTTTTTGTTTGGTGGTGAGGTGCATAAGTTGTGCTTTCTTTTTATCAAAGATCACACTGTGCTTATGGGCCCAGTCTAGTGAGTGATCTGCATGGATCTTGAGTGATCTGAGGTTTTCTTCATAGGTCAGGGATGCAACTAAGTGGACAATGTTGTCTATGAAGCCAAGTGACAGGTAGTTTTTAGATGGTGCCGCTGCCGTGGGGCCTGAAATTTCTGAATTATAAATGATATATAAGATGACCAATAGAGGTGAGCCTTGAGGAAGTCCGTTATTGATAGTGAACAACTCTGAGACGTAATCTTGAAGTCTGAGGTTTGTTGTACGTTTGATTAGGAATCCTTGTATGAGGCTTTGAAGATACGGCAGGCAATTGTTCTTTAGGAGTATGTGCCAAAGGTGTTCCCTGTGTACTGACAGGTAGGCTGATTTGTCATCAAGAAATAGTGCTGAGACAATTTCTTTGTTTTGCCATTTCTCCTTAGTCCATCAGGTTAAGATCAGGAGTGCATCTTCTGTACTATGCTGTCTCCTGCCTCCCATGTGGTTGGGAGATAGTACTTTGTAGTTTTTGGCCCATTAAGTGAGGCGGCTGGTGATTAGTTTTTTGAGTATCTTCCCTAGGCAGCTGAGTAGTGCTATGGGTCTATAAGCATTTGGTTCTGTGTAATTGTCTTTACCTGCTTTTCGCAGTATGATTGTTGTTGCTTTTTTCCAGCTGTCTGGAAAGTGACCAAGTTCAAAGCATGAATCAAAAAATCGGCAGAGTTCCGAGCTGATGGCCAGGAGAGCGAGTTTAATGAGTTTGTTGGACACTTTGTCTCCACCTCTTGCTTTCTTGTTGGGGGCGCTTAACACTATTTTGTCAAGTTTGTCAGTCTCTAGTTCTGGGAAGGTGAAGGTGGTCGTGGTTGGGCAGTTCCAAGGGGTGCGTGTGATATCTGAAAGGTCTGCTTCTATGTGTGCGACTGAGGTGCCAAAGAACAGTATTTTAGCTTGTTCATCCTTGTTGGATGTGATTGAGCCGTTGCTTTGGAGTAGTGGTGCAATGTTGTTTGATGAATTTGGTTTTTTGTATTTGAAGGCTTTGAAGGTGTCGTTACCAGACGCACTTGCTAGGAATTTCTTCCAATGGTTAGATTTAAACTCCAAGACTTGCTTCTTATAGAAAGCTTGCCATTCTGCATAGCATTGGTGTGCTTCTGGTGATTGTGAAAGTAGCATCCAACGGCGGGCTTGGTTTCAATTTTTGAGGATTGGGTTGAGTTTTGCCTTGTCCCACCAGGATTTGTATTTGTTGAGCTTGGTTTTCACCTGTTTACCTTGTGCATTGGCGGCTTCTGAGATGATATTTGTGAGTTTAACTGCCGCTTCATTGAGGTCCGTTTTTGAATATCTTGGTGGGAGAAGGTTGGGTTTTGTTTTGATTGTACTGTGAAAAAGGACAATGTCAAGGTCAGTCAATTTCAACGCAATGTGAGTATTGGTAGGGGGTAGAAAAATCATATCAAGGAATGTAGCTACAGGTAGGTGGTCTGAGGCTACGGAATCCTTCACCACTCTGCAACTTGTGATTTTCTCCGTCAAATTCCAGCTTGCCTAAACAAGATCAATGGACGTTGGTGTTGTGCCTGTTGAAAATCTTGTTGGTTTGCCTCTTGGAGACATTAGTTTGAATCCTTTTGAGCCGCAGAGAGTGATGAGGTGTTTTGCTTGTGAGTCGGTAGGTTTGTAATTCAGGGGGTTCCAGGTAACGTGATGTGAATTAGAGTCTGTGGTGATGACGGTTGGGGTGTTGCGGTTATGGTGCAGGCAGAGCCAGCGTTCTAGCGTAGTTATGCCCCTGAGTGAGCCTGGGGGGTTGTACCATGAAATGAGGCGGAGTTTTGTTTGGTTTGAGTCTGGTTCTTTGAATTCTACGCTTAATAAGATATCAGAGAGGCTGGGGAGAACTGGGATTTGGGCTGATTTAATGAGTTTAGATACATAGATTACGACTCTTGGTCTTTCTTCCCAAAATAATGAGGTATAGTCATATGCTGTTAATCTATGCCACGCTTCGTGTGTAGGGAAGGTAACGTTGAGTGTATCAAACCATGGTTCTTGGAGGGCAAGAATTGTGTATTGAGTCTGGGTGAGGGCTTCAAGTGTGACTGCTTGGGATTTCTGACAGTTGAAATGAAAGATTGAGAGGTTTTTGAATAGTGTAGGGAGGTTGGTAGTGTTCACGT
>KZ123209.1:5901-23970 GCA_002157025.1 Melampsora abietis-canadensis | reverse complement strand
CGCCGTGAGTAAACAGAGAAGAAATACAACTGCAAAGTCAATCGGTTTGATAGTTGAAGAAAGTGCCAATTTTTTTGTTTTCCTCTAAGTAACTTTTTTGACACACAATAGGTAATGTACAAAATTCTGATTCTGGAGGGGAATTTTAGCATTCTGCATTCTCGGACTTCGCACTGCTTATTGAATGTAAGGCTTTGGAGTGCAAAACTCAAACATTGGCCCTGTAGATACAATTTTGCACTGCTTCTTTTTACACTCACAAAAAGGTGTCCCGCTTACAAAAAAATATGCATATTTTACAACAACGGGCAAGTTTCCAAAACGTAAAAATACGTAAAAACATCAACTAGAAACCCCCTAATATCGAGTGTAAAAGGTTGAGTGTAAAAATCTTTTCACCAATTTTGTAAGCTCTTTCTCACTCAACCAAATCTGGCTCAACTCCTTGCTTGTTTTACTGTGGAGCTGTTTTTGAGATATGCATTTCCTGATCATTTGAAGATTTCACATCAGAAAATGATGATTGCCTATCAGAGTTGTATTTTTTCACTAGGAGATTGGTTTGTGGAGCTTTGAATGACCCTTCTTGGATCATAGAAAAACAACTGTGTAACTCCTCTCGCTGGAACGGAACCACTCCGATCCAGCGGAGGACTTACGCATAATGTCGCAAATATGGCATGGGGGAATGTTTTTGCTGATTTCCTCAACACAGCTAAATCACCGCTAGATACGCAATGAGGCAGACTTTCCAAGCTCTGAAGAGCTACATGCCCCTCTGAAAGACGCAAGTCATACATAGAGCCATCCCAAATATCTGAGAAGCATGCTGAAGCATGAAGTATTGGCAATAGTCAAGAGAAGATGATTATCATCGCAATGGAACAACCAAAGCTTTGTGAACAATCAAAATCATCAAGTCAGTCAAACCCGTTTATGAGACTCCGGAAAGCTCCTATGGGACCATCCGACGTAGTATTGGCAAAAGCCCATTGATTAATACCTCAAAAATCAACTTTTTGAGGTCTTTGTTACCAACTTTGTCGGATGGTTCCACAGGTGCTTTCCGGGGTCCTCGTGTATGATAAAAGAAGGCCATGCTAGATGAAGTGACACACGCACATTGAAACATCGGAAGACCACAATGCTCATCCTGAGCTGATCAATATTAAACATCGGAAACGCACATCCTTGCAGTGTCCTACGCATTAGTTTATGTGTCTGTGACTGAAAGCCTTTGTATCAAGGACTGTTCTTGATGATTGCCAGACTATGTCCGGAAGAACAGCCATCTTTCGACCCTGCCGTCCGTCCATGGGATGTCTACCGGTTTTTCTCTGATGGTCTTGGGTGCATGTATCTATTGATTTCCGATTCGGCCCATCGATGGCCGACCGGTTCTCTCCGCACACCTGTGTTCCTGACCGAAATCCACACGCGCCTCAGGCACTCTACACTTGAAGTTCAGGTCAGTCACATCGAAGAACAATTATTAAGGGAAATCTCTCCTAGTTATACAAACTCTCAATCGTCTTGTAATCTGTTTTCTCAAGTGAGTATTTTTCATGATGTGATATGTCGTCATAAATTCTCCAATCTTAAGGCAAGCGTAACTAAAGGTAAAGTCAAGTCCTACATCATCAAGCTGATTGAGTATGTAGTTACAAAACATTGATTGATTGAAATTCGATCGATTTTTTTGATCTCTGCACTTCGGTCCACGATTGACTTGAGCCTCTGTACGTAGAGTCGAGATAATGATTCATGCAATCTCTCTACGAAGGCTGGATCACATGGCAACCTGTTTCACTGCAACTCCAGCTCCGACTGCAAATCTTTTCGGCACTGAGCCGTCCATTGAGCTTGGCAGCCAATCAAAAAAAGTGGAGATGCTGCAAATACCGATCGCCTGCTAACAAAAATGGTATAAGAGACGGAGTCAGGCTGAGCATCTTCCTTTCGGACAAAGCTATCTTATTCTACCTCTCAAGAACCTCCTCCTAACCAGTAGCGCTTGGAAACAAAAACTTTTCCTGTGGTTTATTTCATCTAGTAATACCCATCACTCTCCTTTCAAAATGCATCTCCGTATCAATTTGATTTTCGTTGCTACAGCCTTGGGGTTGTTGGCAGACCTGAGCGCGATGCCTACTCTGGTTCCAGACCGTTTGTTTGCTTTCCTTGAACGCTTTCCTATGCATTCGCCTTTGAGATTCCTCTAACCTGGACTTCTTGTCGTGTCATCTATCAGAGGCTTCGAATGTCAGGACGACCTTAAATTTTCGGATCAAAGGCTTCACCTTAGGATATAACCCATCGGAAGACCTTGGGCGAGAGGCACATCTAGAATTTCTGAGAGCTTCAGAAGCGCCCCACGAGGTTGAGATCAAGGATATTCGCGGGTTCGAGAACGAATTTCAGTTGAACGTCCACGGATTTGCATATGTCAAAGACGAAGTGATGGGGCTTGAAAAGTGTGAAAATGATCAAGATTATAACAACTTACTCAAGCCAGGAGCCGAAAATCTGGTAAAAGAGATGTGAGTGTAACGTATGTGATCATGGAACGCTTAGAATAGCTTTCTGATATGGATGATGATCTGATGATGCACAGGACTCAAGCCAAAGCAGTCTTTGCCTTTGATTCTCGAATTCGAGATAAGGATCCCAACTGGAAGGGGAAGGGTGTCAATCGGACGCCTGTGCCTAGTGTTCACTCTGATTTTTCGTCATCAGGTGCAGAAGAAACCATAGCAAGATCGATGATGACGAACTCTGATGATGAAGAAGTGAAAAGGTTTGAAGAGCTTGCTAAAGATCCAAACAACAAATTGGTCATCATTCATCTCTGGAGACCGCTTGAGACTGTCAAAAGAAACCCACTTACGATGTGCGATTGGAGATCTGTTGACGCTGCCAAGGATAGATATGCACTAAGACCGGGAGGCCCGGGTAAAGGTGAATGCATGCAATGGTACTTCAACCCAAAGAACCAATTCTATTACCTTAGTGAACAAAAGCCGGATGAGGTAGCCATGTTTGTTCAATATGACAGTGCTGCTGAAGAGCACATGACGTTGCCTCATGCATCCTTTCAAGGCTCAGATGAAGAGGGTCTACCAACAAGAAGAAGCATTGAGATAAGAGTGATGGCAATCTTATCCAAGAATCAAGATGTGACCGGAAAGGTAGCAAAGGAGGGATTTTAGTGGATGTATTCAGATGATCTGAATGATCATGAGAAGTAAATTGATCTGGTAATCTTTTTCTTACTCTACAATTCTTTTTTAAAAAAATTCCTTGCTTGTCATAGTGTTGAGCATATCCTGAGAGATGGAGTTCCTGATGGTTTGTTTTTAAGTTGCATTCAAATGATACAAGATTAGAAAAGTGAAATAAACTGGTACAAGTAGCCATCAACCTGTGTCACTCGAGACCAAGGTTGTTTTGTAAGATCAAATTCGTCATACACTGGAGCAATTCTAGAGAATGATGATCTTGAATTCAAGTACCTCCTGAGCAGCTCCTCACTTGCAACAAAATTTATAACACTGGGCTGATCAGATCTAAGGCCTATGTAGATGATATCTAGATAGCACCCATAGGCTCAATTGCAAGTCACTGGCCTATTCAACAGATAGAGCGTAATTCCATTCCGAATCCAGCTTTGGAGGGGATTGAAAATCAGATCACAAGTCGGGAATATACCTGAATATAAGTGAAAATGCACGGCTAGCAAAACACGCATGGTACTAAGATCAAAAAAGGTTTCAGAGATCTATATCCTTGAGGTCATCTATTCATAAAGTATGTATCTTATGATAATGTGAATGGAATCAGGATTCATGGAAAGTTGAGAAATTGTTTTCAAATGAACTGTATGCCCCACCCAACGTATGTACAAATGTCCAAAACCTCAGCATGTTTTGTTGCCCAAATTTTAAGTGTTCTTCATATGTGATAGGATGACCTAATTTTTTTCAAACTATCGGAAACGATCGATCGACGACCCGATCCCACAGAGCCACTACACCCAGTCAACCAACCCATTCCAAAAAGATGTCCTCACGAAACCTTCTCACCCGTTCACTTCGAGCCTCAACCAGACCGACTCCCCAGGTATCAAGAGCAAGTACCTTAACTGCAGCTTTCACCACCAGATGTACTTCTCAATCGCACCGAAACTTGAGTTGGATGATCGGTGGTGCTGCCCTCTTGGCTGGATCACTTGTAATGAACCCTTGTGAGTTGATTGGAACGGATTCGATTCCATGATTCGATCCTACAGAATGCTAGTTGACTCTTTTTTGGGGGTTTGTGTGATGTGGTTTCAGTCCAAGAACCATTCAAACTTGAAGGATCCAAAACAGTCGCTGGAGTCAAAGGCACCGTCACCGAGCGATCCTTCATCAGTAAGCTTCTCTCTTCCCCTCCCTCACCTCCTGCTCAACCATAGACTAAACTAAGATGTTCTTTGAAAAAGTGCTCAAGCCAGATGGAACCGCTCGACAATTATTAGGAAAAGTGATTAATCGAATGGAAGAAAGAGGGTATAAACTAGTGGCGATCAAATCGCTTGTGCCTTCGAAGAAACTTGCTTCGGATCATTATGCTGATCTGAGTGCTCGTAAGTTTTTTCCTAGTCTTGTGGAATATATCACCTGTGGTGTCCCTGTGGTGGCTATGTAAGTCGTTTTCTCTAAACTGTATCCTTTCTGGTCTCTTTTTGATTGGATGATTGATTTCGTTTTGAATAATGTACAACAGGGTTTGGGAAGGTCAGGATGTGATTAGACAAGGTCGACGGATCGTAGGAGCTACAAACCCTCTTGAAGTTTGTGATTTTGACTCCTTCCTCACAAAAGAAGATCATGATTAAGATCAAAGGATTTTCTAAAGACTGATACCTCCCTATTCTATAATTTTAGGCTGAAGCAGGTACCATCAGAGGTCAATACTGTATCTCTGTTGGCCGGAATATCATTCATGCTTCTGATAGCTTTGAATCAGCTACTCATGAGATTGGAATGTGGTTCAAAGAATCCGAGTTGAGCGAATATAAGACTGCTAATCATGATTGGGTGTTTGCTAACGTAAGCTTTTGAGTTTGATCGGAATCTCAAACTGGGTGTTTCATGTTCTTCATGCTGATCTGTTTCTCATTGGATTTCTTCTCATGTAGAACTAAACCGAATCTCTGTGATTCGTGACTATGATGTGTTTTCTTCTTTGGCGTGTCTCTCACTCGAGCCAAGTTTTCTGGTTGCAAGGGTCAAGCTTGAGAATTTGTATTGCGAAAATCAGATGGATGAGATTTATAGAAGATTTTGTTTCAAGATTGAGCTGTCGATGTAGGGTTTAATCTTTGATTTGCAGGAGCTGATTCAGAACGTAGGCTTGAGTATAGCAATCTAAACCATTGACAGCTAAAGAGTGTAAGACAAACCGTACGAAGGCTCATGACCAAGATTTCTTTAGACGACTTCCATTTGATCAAAAGACTGGGAGACGTGATCTGTAAGAGGAAGATTGGAGTTTGCCAACTTGAGTGTGGATGATAGAGACGGGTGTTGATGAGGAATGTTTGGCTGGATGAGTGTATGTATCACTCCCAATGAGATTGATGCCAGTGCCACAGAGAAAAAGAAAGTGGGCTTTTGAAATTCAGATTTGATATCTGATGAATGTTGAAATCTTGGAATGTGAGATTGGATGAAAGGTTTTTAACAATGGTCTACATAATCTTTCTGAATGTTGATTGTTTTGCACACACTTTGTTTACTACGTAGTAAATGCTTGCCAAAACAGAATCAAGTTTGAATACATACCCAGATGACAAGTTACAAAATCAAATGGATGACCCTATGTACAACATACAACATCATCTTTGTACAGATTAGAGTGTTTTACGGATTTGGATGAATGTGGCAGTGGTGGTGGCTGTGAGTGAAATTGAAATTGAGTTTGAATTGTTGAGGATGTACCAAAGTATCAACCAGATTCCAATGGAAGTTTTTGAAAAGAAAAAAAAAAGAAAAAAAAAAAAACAGTACATACATAAACCATTCAGATTCCACGAGTAAACACAACAGCACCACCACAAACCAAAACAAAGCAAAGCCTACTACACTTTTCAGTTTACCACCTCACATCTTTACCAACCCATCAATCCATCAACAAAACCAACCATCAAACTCACCTTCCGATTCGATCCTTGCTTCAATGCCTTGTTCTCATTCACATAACTCAGATCATAATCATTCACATCAGAATGGAGAAGAACAAGCGATCTTATTAGACGCATTAAGAGGATCAGGCGATAAAGGAAGTTTAGTCACTTTGATCGGTCTAGGTTCAAATGTAAGTCAAACACAACCAAGAACTTACTCACGTTTTTTGATCCACATCATCAAAACTAATAGTGATGTGTTTGGTTTTGGTTTGTTAGATTATGTTGACTGCAACTAAAGGAATCGCGGGATATTATTTGGCTTCGGCTTCACTTTTGGCTGATGCTGGACATAGTCTTTCGGACCTGATTGGGGATTTTATTACACTGTTTTGTTGGAATTGGTCAAAGAAACCTAAAGATATACATTACCCGTTCGGTTATGGTTTGTGAAACTTGTTTTGTTTTGCTTCTTCCCTTGAATATTCCCAAAACCATGACTGTTCTTTTCGGGGGAGGGGGTTTTGATTGATTTTTTTCGGATTGATTGACTTTGGGGATTAGGTAAATATGAATCTGTTGGTTCATTAATTGTGGCTTTCTTTTTGATTAGTGGTGGATTAGGTATCGGTTCGTTTACCATTCCCATCCCCATTCCTTCAAAATCAATTCTCACAAGATCATCGAAAAACTTAATCTCGACCAAAACCGGAATCTTTTTTTGAATCGATTCAATAGGTTTTCATTCATATTCACTTTTTCTATCAGCACTTAGATCACAAGTAGATCAATCTGGTCCACTTTCAACTTTACTATCTTGGTTACCCGATTCGATCTCCTTGCCTCATACTCATTCTCATTCCCATGGACCTGGGGAATCACATCACAATCATGATCATGAAGAGCCTTCGGTGGATTTCAGGGCAGCTTATTTTGCTTTGTTGAGCGTGGTGGTGAAGGAATGGCTGTATCGGATGACATATCGGGTAGGGAAAGCAGAAGACTCGAATGTCTTATTGGCTAATGCTTTGCATCATCGGAGTGATGCTTTTGGTAGCTTTGTGGCTTTACTTGCAATCGTGAGTCTAGCATTCATCTTTCTTTTTCTCAATAAGATAAGAGTCTGATCTTTTTTTTGGTTGAAATGTGTTTTTTCTTGGTTTCTTAGGTTGGATCTTCATTTGGATTTACGATTTTAGATCCGATTGGAGGATTTGTTGTATGTGGAATGATCTTATCAAGTGGTTATGAAATAGGAAAAAAATCGTTTAATGAATTAGTAGATAAATCACCCAATCAAGCATTCGAAACAGATTTGAAAAATTTATTGAATACTTCATTTGAAAGGAAAGATAATTTGATGGATTGGTCTGCGATCAAAGAAGTTAGCAAGATTAGATGTTTGAGATTGGGAAGTAGGATGATAGTCTTTTTGGAAGTGACAGTGAGGGATTCGAAGACCGGGTTAAGGGAATTGGTCGGTATGGAAGGTATGTTGGGTAAAACGATTAAGAAGGAAAAGAAAAATGTTGAGGAGGTGGTGGTGACTTTTAGAACTTGAATCTATTGGATTTGAGATTGGAATGTGAAGCTCTATCTCTTTATCTATTTGCATCAATATTCTATCTATTTCTTATTTTGCTTTTGTGGGTCAACTTTAGGATACAGCAATCTATGGTGATCAATTTGAGCAAAACGTAAAAACAACAACAGCAACAACAAAAGCAAGAAAGGTTTCTTGATTCATCTTATATCTCTTTCTCTTCTCACTATCAATCAATTGTTGTTTTGTTTTTTGGTTTATTTGCCTGTACATAAGAATTTGACTTTTTGTTTCATTTTAAACAAATTTTGGAATTCAAGAACGAAAGACGCTTATGAGATGATTGATTTCAAGAAAGGAATGAATGTGAGGAAGAACTGAAGGTCAAACAAGCCTTATGTGATTTAGTCTGACTTGGAAGTTGGAATCCTTGAAACACAATTGCTAATCACGAAGATCCGGTCCGAAACTAAACATTAGAAACACCTGCCCCGCATACATATCGCATGAGTTTGTTGGTCAACCTACCGGCGCGTTTACCAACGACTGGGGATCGGTTGAGTCAAATTATGGACCATCAAGATTCAACGGTGCCATCAACGGCATGTTGAGAAAGTCTTGGCTCAATGCTACATCTGATTTGAAATATATATGCAGCCTAAGTTCTGATGGATCTAGCTTTGAGACGGTTATCCTGAACTTATGAGAATCACAGAGTCCCTCTGAGCGTGATGGTCGCGCCCCAGCCGGTTGGTTAAGCTCGGGACGTTATTATCCGATGGGTTGAGTTTTCCCCTGCATCCGTGAGGGTATCATCGAGTTGATAAATGATGGATGAGAAGAGGAACGGATTGGTTTAGTCAGTCACTTCTTTTCCACGTTGGCGCATGATCTCAAATTAGTCAATGGAGTTCTTTTCTTGGACCTTCAACTGCCTGTTGATGAATGTTATATCTTGATAGCGTTGATGTGTTTGATGTAATTTGGTATTCATCAAGACACGCCAGGTGAAATGCATCCAATGTGTCTGAACTCGTTGAGATACATACGTAACTGATCAAGAAAATTATTTGTATGAAGAGATACAAGCTGTAGAATATATTTGTGGAATTGACTTTGTCAGAAAAGTTTGGTGAGATTGTTTCGATCACGTTCCATTGATCAACAGTTGGATTCTTGGTTGATTCCTATTTAGGAAATGTTGCGATGATGAACTTATGACCTACATGCAAGACGATGAAGCAGTTCGATCTCTTTACAAACTTATGCGCTAGAACTAACAGCCTTGAAGGAGAAATAGTGCGCTAGATGGAAATAATCGAACTAAGGATTAGTGAGGGTTGAATCGTTCAACTGCTTGGGATCATATATCACAATGTGTTGCGAGAGGGTATTTTGTGATGTGTCATCATCCAGTTTGCGCAAATTCAATCTAAGTCTATTCCATAGCCTTACTCTGATCGTGACTCTCATAGGATATATAAACTGCGGGTTCACTTCCCCTCCGACTTGCGACCTCGACTTCAGCAGCTCACTCCATCAGCCTGAACTCCCACAAACCAAAACTTCCCCTCATAAAACATTCAAACCGTCGTACATTGAACTTCCTCACTAAACTCCTATACAAATCATATACTAACAGCACATCTTCACATCGAGATGTATTTCATCAAAGCTTTATTCATCATAGCCATCACCTTAATCGCTCACGTATCATCAGAATGTAGAACATCAGGCCCCTCATGGGGACCAGATAAAGCCAAAGTGATCGAAGGATTTCCCGTGACTTGTCGTACCTTAACTGGAACTTATCCAGTGGCTTCAAGTGCAAGAAGATGTATCACTTCTGGAGATCTTAGATACCAATTCACGGTTCGGACTCTCAGTCCAAATGTCACTAGACTTAATACTAAAGTTTGTCAAGCTGGATTCAAAGATATTCTTCAGTGTGAGAAAGGCGGGGATCTTGACATGAATGGTTGGAGATTCAAGTGGGTGCTCATTTTTTTTCCTTCTTCTGAATTCTTGCAATCTTTCTTCATTTCTCATATTACTACTCTGTTCTATGTTTGCACGGCACTTCTCACACATGGATTTTCTAACTTACATGCCTGACTTTCCTCTTGGGTTTTCGAACAGGGTCGGATTTTCAAGTGGGAAATGTTACCGAAATTAGATCCTTCCGATGGATTATACATATATGGTCTTCATCTTCAATCAAATCCACTTCGACCAATCAAATCTCAAACCTACAACTCGAATTAGATCACGAGTTCTTCTTCTTACAAACTCATTGATCAAGCTTACAACAAGCCTATTCTTGTGCCAAGATCTATTTAAATACATTCCTGTTACTCATCTTCCCAATTGCTCCATCCTCTTCAATGTCATTGTAAGGCAGCAAATACTATGATAGGTTCTAGAGTCTCACAATTGCCTATATCTCATTAAATGTATTCTTTTCCGGAGCTCCCCTCCAACGTTGTATGCTCCCTTCGAAAGCCTTTTATTCACGTAAGACCTGATTTTGTTTTGCTGATTACGAGATGGTCATTCGGCCGATGACAATCTTTGGTTCTTTTCTCTCTCAATCATGCCTGACTCTACCTCATTGTTGTTTAATTTTGGGATCATTTCATCTAATCTCCCCACTGGGGTGCCATTTGCCGCACATACAACTGCCCGCAGCTTCCCCTAGGAATAATGATCAGAGTCACACATGCAAGACCACGTCGTATCCTTCATCTGACATCTTTGCGAATCCTACTACATAGTGCTTCTCTTTGCCGCCTAACCCTAAGTCTGCAGGGGGAGCCAGGGATTTGGTTAAGTTGCCAGAACAGTAGGCAACAGGAAAAACAGGCTTCCTCCAACATGTAGACTTTTATCAATGATTTTTCCTTGAAATGTAGCCCGATCAGTGTACATCTGATGAATAGTGTATCATCCTTCAAGCAATTTGCTTATCAACCACAGACTTTGAGCTATAAATCAACAGATTATGCAACCAGTACATCTTGAACCAAACCAGAATATCTTCCGCGTCTTCTCTTTGATCGCACGATTCACATCGTCCGGATCCTAGGCGTATTGAGTAGTGCGCAGTTTTCTGATCGGAAGAGTACAAAGACAATTTCCTGTGAATGTGAAGAGCGGGAAGTCGGAATTGATGTGTTCTGTCTTGATAACAAAAACACTCCTTGGCAAAAGCTACTGGATCTGTCGGGTAAGAAGAAGGCTACATGTGTCCCGGTCAAAAGCTTCCTCAACGGATCCGTGTCATTGTACGGCAATCAGATCGAGTTTGTTGTCAGATCTGGGGCGCTTTGCAGGAGAGAGGGGCGAGAGAATTTGTAAGTCGCATAAATACCTACGCTCGTCTCACACGACAGTCCTAACGCATGTTGGAATTGGGTTTTGGTCTGCCCAGCAGATTGCCTCGTGATACTCGGGAATCCCGAATGGACGAACTACATATTCGTTCATTGACTGGTTTGTTTCTTCAAGACACCAGCGTGGAATGATAGATAAGTTTACACAGACCCTGAATGCATGTGAAAGCGGGGGTAAGGCTTGATTCGAAATTTGCGATTGCGCAGTTTGAGAAAAAAAAAGGATAGGAGATAGGATTTCATGCATCACAGGTACGTACGATATGTAAATAACGCTTGGGTGGATGATGAGAATTATAGATTCGGATCAGGAAAAGAAAACTAAATCTTGAAACTTGTGTAAATAAACATCTTGAAGAATTTCACTCCTTCAACATCAAGTGGAGGAGTGGAGGAGGAAAGGTGGAGGTTCAACTTTAACAGACGTATTGAAGGGATTCCACCAAAGGACTAAAGGTGGAGGTACAATGTAATGATCATGACACTTTACAATCAAAGATATGTAGATACATCATTCTTAAACCAAACCAGTCTTATTCTTTTTGATGATTTCTTAGCTCGAATCTCAACATCCATGGATGCTTTTTTTCGAATCTGAAAAAAACCCAGTCGATCTGATTTTCTACTTGTGCTATATATGTTCAATGAGATCGAAATGTAAAGGCTCTGTGAGTTAGTCATTTTAAGAATTTGGCTGAAGACGATCAATTGATTTCGAACAAAGTAGGTTGTCTGCCGAAGAGAATGATCGGTCTAAGAACGAATGGTTGATCTAATGTAATCTCACCAAATTGCAATCTGATCAAGTGGAGGTTAAGAAAAAGAATCCGTTGCAGATTCTTTCAACGGTGGAGACTGAGTTTAAGCGAAGAATTGATATAAATTCAGCCTTACATTCCATTCCAAGTCTTCATTCCAACAAACACATCAAATCAGATTCTTAACTCGACTTTTTTTACTTTAGACCTCATCAGACTTTTCTCAGCTTGAATATAACTTATATCTTATATCAAAATGATGAATTCAATATTTCATGGCCTCCTTTTTGCTTTACTAATTGGTACGTCTCACACTCTGCTATCCCTTCCGTATAAACAATAACCTAGATGTTGACTTTGAACATAATTCATTCTTCTTCACCATTTTCGAACATTAGCTTCGACATCTACAAGTCCTACTCCTCAACTTGGAATCGCTGAACTTGGTGCACCTAACTCACAAAGTGGCAAAGAGTTCGTTCATTTCCTTTTAAACATCATATATGATGCTTCTTCTACGCAATCTTGAACATCATTTGACTTTTGATTTCTTTTTGGTCTGATAAAGAGGTTCAATCTTAGATCCTGTAGCGGTTTTATTTCGCGATAATCCTCTGACCGATAATAAATCACCACTTTTACCTTTCCCAGCTAGACAAAACATTTAATTCCTTCATCATCTCATATCTAGAATATTATAATTATAGCGAGGTTGTAATCTATTGTTTGATTGGTATATCATCATTCTGAATCCAAGTCACCCTTTCTCTTTCACATTTACTCGTAGAATCTCATCCCGGCTTTTTGCCCATCGGTGACTAACTTCAAACACGATCTTCACCTTTGTATATGTAATAGAGGAATCTGAGACGCTTAGCTATAAGACTATATACATACCTTGATTATTCCGATACCCAATATTTGACAACAAACAAGAACATTGTGCACCCTCTATCTTCCACCTTTGCTCTCCCCAACGCAATCTCTGCGGCCAATCAGAATATCAGATTGCTGTAAGACAAGGCATGCGGTGTATATCTCGATAAATTCGTGTCGAAGTATTCCATGCTCATCGCGATACCAGTATGGCATTTCAGTACCTTGCATTTGATATCATTAATTTTACAATTTGACATTACGGGCCCAGAATCGTGTACTCTTGCAACTAGAACCCACACATCACTCAAATTTGAAAAGGGTATCAACTTGGCCAGCATGCTAGATGGCTTATAACGCACGGAATCCGGGAGTAACCTGAAAAGTCTGTTCAGACGACTGAACAGGCATGACACTAGCTACCCCGAGAACCAATTGCGGTGATGTGTTCAACAAGCTAAACCTATGTATCAAAACATTGGCCCCTCTTCAGAGTAGCTAGGAGCGGTAATCCGCATTTATGGCTGCAAGATGAGAAACACGCGAAGTCAGTTGAGATGGACACACACATCACTCAGGAGCCAAAAATATTCCTGTGGAAAGAAAGAATAGTTGTATAGCACAAGGACCGGCAAGAAACGGGAAAAAATCACTTACCGATATATTCTTTAGAGAGATCACAGGTATAATAACTTGTCTCCATCTTGGGGTCTCCACCAAGATCAATCAAGATCTCAAGATCATCAGCTTCCAAGATCTTTCTAGCTCGTTTCTCATCCACAATTTCAGGTTCACCTTTGACCAATAACTTCAATTGGTTTCCTTCAGGTTCTCCTACAGGTACAAAGCTCACTGAAACCTTTTCAGGATCGATCTTCACTTTAGTTTCAGTATATCCTACCGCACATAAGATTCTTCCCCAATTCGCATCTTCTCCATTCAGTGCACATTTCACTAAGGCTGAACGTGCTACACTTGATCCTACTCTTTGCGAATCTTCTACATTCTCTGCACCTCTTACGGTGATCTTGACAAACTTGGTGGCTCCTTCTCCATCCCTGACGACAAGTTGAGCAAGTCGAGTTGTAAACCCGGTTAATTCATCCACAAACCGTTCAAATTCGATCGGAGGAGTCGATTGGCCATTTGTGGGCTGGTGAGAGATAAGGGGATTGGCAGCGGCGGCGTTGGCGAGAGCGAGGATGGTGTCATTGGTAGACATATCACCGTCTACAGAGATAGAGTTGAAAGATCGTTGAACGGCTTGATTTAACGCAACTTGAAGTGACTTCGCATCGATCGCTGCATCGGTGGCGACCAAACCGAGTAAAGTGCCTTGAGGTGGACCCGACATAGCTGGATGAATCATACCTGCCCCTTTAGAGATTCCAGCTAACCTGATTTCCTTTCCTCCAATTTTGAAAGTATGAGTGATCAATTTCGGAAAAGTATCGGTAGTCATAAAAGCTTGAGCGGTAGATAACCAAGCTTCGAATGAGTTTCCGAGTGTTTTGAAGCTACTTTCTATTCCACCTAGCACTCGTCTCATTGGTAAAAGTTGACCGATGACGCCTGTTGACATAACCAGACTATTCCTTATTGTTTTATCTTGACTCTTCGTACCTGACGAACCAAGACGATTAAGAAGTGCATCAAGTTCTTCCACCATCCTTTCAGCATCTCTCATTCCTTGTTTTCCCGTGACCGCATTCGCACAACCACTGTTGATAACCACACCACGGATGTGTTGACCATGAGATTGAGTTAAAGTTTGAATACCTAATTGAACAGGAGCAGCTTTAAAAACGTTTCTTGTAAAACAACCTGCAGCTACAGTTTCAGGTTCAGTTGAGATTATAAGACCTAAATCAAGATGATGAGTTTTCTGAATTGATTTAATTCCACAATGAACTCCTGAAGTTAAATAACCAAGTGGAAAGTTTGAACAAGTTGATGGAGTAGGTGAATAAAGTTTGATTTTCTTGAGGGCTGCATTAATCGTTTGTCCGGCTTTGATCGTCATTCTTTTCGGTTGACCAGCTCTGAGACTGAATGTAACAAACTTCCCAAAAATCACTTTCAGCTTTTAAAATACTACCGACAGTGCGGGTTCGTCGTGATCGGTACATTTACTTCGGGCCGCAAGCCCGATCAGCGAGGATAGCGCCCGCAGCCAAGTCCGACCTGGCGGGGTGTTTGATAGGGATCTGTTTTGATGATAAATTCCAAGACAACGACAAGACTTTCAGCCTTCTTCAGTCATGACTCCTACCTACAAACTTTCAAAGCACTTGCTTCTGTTTGTTTATATGTAAAACCAACCATTATGGACTTCAAACTTCAAAAACCTCGTACAAGAATTGTGTAAGACCGACGTGCAAGATTTGTGAAAGATTTCTTGCCCCAATCTTGCGCTTTTGTTTGACGACTCCAGTTTTGTGTTCAAACTGGTGCGATTGAGCATCCATTGGTGTTTCTCACACGTGATGTGTTTCTTGTTGAATTGCTCCACAAGCTCGACAGCACTGTAGTGTACTTATCCAAGGTGAGTTGCGCAATTATGAATTGTAAGGAATGCGCGAGATGACAGATAAGGGAGCCCTTGCCTTGAGGCAACGCGTTTTCACCCCAAACTGCCTAGTATATGATGTGATCTCACCGTCTCGCAGGAATTGCTCATTAGTCTTTCGAGAGGGGGCTTTGTCAAGTTGAATGCCTATCCCAAGTCCTATGAAACTCCCGAGATCGTCCTACCTTTAGGTACGACTGTTTTTTGTTTGGTTCACCCACGATGTCTATATCGAAAGAATCGACATTCATTCGTGTGCCGTCTGGCTTGTCCTACGTTGACCTCTGCAATAGCCTGTGCTGGTTCTATGCGACGAGAGATTGGCCAGGCTATTCTCATGACCGCCATTCAGATGATCTGATAGATACCCTGTGTGATCTGGTTTGATCAGGAAACCACTCCGGCAAGGCAAACTTCATTTATGTCGGATTAGTGCGATGCTGGTTGGCAAACTTCCTTGAATCGAGCAACAGAAATAAACTGACCTAGCTCTGAACACTGGATGCTCTAGGATTGCTGTTCTCGATGGCAAATGTGGATAAAGGTCGAGTTCGCATCGTTATCTATCTCCCTCATCCTTACCACATTATCAATCTCCTCCGTCGTGACGCAAACGACTTTACCACAGGACAGGTTCCTTCATCATCCAACAGTCTCTTTATTGTATTTTATCCTTATACTTCTTCGCATACCCTGCCAGCCATCCCCACACCACCCATCAAAGAAAGTTCCCTTACAATGGCTACTCGATCTCGACTCATTTCCATAGTTTTCCATGCCATCTTATTCTACAACATACAAACTTTATGTTCATCAGATGTACCGTCTACTTCTCCCTTCACACTACCGCTTCAAGCACTCTTGAATCCCTCTGCGCTTCTCAGCAACTTTACCGGAAGCACCACCACTTGTCAATCAAAGGCCAAAACCCAAGTAACTTCAACTTCCAATAATTCGTCTTCACCGCTCCAGCTTCGAAAATTGATGTACAACTATGAGAATCCAGGAGTACAAACACGTGGACCCACCGCGGAAAACCCCAGTTTGGATGGCTTTGTGAAACAAAGCTGTCACAAGCGTCCCAAGAGCGACCAAGAAGAGCCTTATTGTATTTTCGCCAATCCTACGTTTTCCAACAATCGAGGAATGGTTTTGTTCATTAGACCATCCTTTTTGGCGCAAAAGCTCGACGAGTTCACCGTTTTCAAGACAGAAGAGAACGTTATTACTGATGAACAAAGAGCTTCTTTTCCCTATGAGCTTATTTACATGCCCCACAAAGGAGGATTAGGAAGTTTGGCAACTAAGAAACTGCAACTGGGCGACAAAGTCGTGACTGATCACGCCCTTGTCACGGTTTTTGCTCGATCTCACCACTGGGCACGAAATGACTGGATGCGTATCTTGAAAGAAATGGTGGATCATCTTCCCATCAAAGGTCGAGAGCTTTTCGCAAGACAACACGGTGTGGGAGAAACCGAGTTGGATTGGGTTTCCTCCGCTTTCGATCGTAATGTTTTCTCAGCAAGTCCAGATGATGAGGGTGAAGGTGGATTTGCCTTTATTCCTGAGCCAGCTGTAAGTCGATTACTACTAAATTTTTCAGCCTATCGCCTTACTTACGAACATGTGTCGCTCGACCTTTCGCAAACGTTCCTCGACTCTTCAACCGCAGTGTAAGTTTTCAAGCCGCTTTCCCTAGATCGCATGTTTATCGTTACTGACCTTTATTCTTTTCTTGCTCAAAAAAGACTTGAACCACGGATGCCGTCCCAATGTCGCTTTTTACTTTGACGATGTAACCCTTCAACTCGAGATGTACGCCGTTCGAGACATCGCGCCGGGTGAAGAACTGTTCGATTCTTGTAAGTGTGTTTCCTCATTTACATAACAGACGCCGAATTAACTGTTTTCCCCTATCTCCTTCTTTCGATCAGACTTTCAACTTGATTATTCTTGGGAAGTCCGTCAAGCCACTCTCCAGCATCATTACGGGTTCAAATGTGGATGCTCCCAATGTAGCTTACCTCCATGGGGAGCACGTGTCTCAGATGATCGCCTTTTGAAAATCAAGGAAATCACTGAAAAGTTGGCCAACTGGAATGTTACGCAAAACCCACCAACTACCGCAATGGCCGATCACCTTGTTGAGCTCTACAAGATGGTAAGTTGAATTCGTATGCTCATGGCAAAATCACTTTGAACTCATGAAATTCCTCTCTAATCATCGCAGGAGCATATGTACGCTTCGATGGATCAGGCCTACTCCTTTGCCTCGCTCACCTACAATTCGTACGGAGAAGTCGACAAAGCAAGTATGTTTGCTACCTTGGCAATCTCCTACGGAATGTACATCCACGGTCCCGATTGGCCGAGCTACCAAGCCCATGCTTTATTGGAAAGCGACCCAGAAGCTCATTGGTCTCACAAATCTCGCCTTCCCGGTGGTCAAGCGTATTATGAGGCTAACAAGACCGACAAAGCCTCGAAACAACATACAACTTTCTCGGCGTTCAAGGAAGAGCTTTAGTGACCTTTGCACCTTGTAGCATCCTTGTATCCGTTTCATTGTAATCCAATCTGCCTAATTGTTATATAACCTTTTGAGAATGTAATCAATTTGTAAGATTTTTTGCCCACAATTCGCAATGCGGCAAAAACTCTTGAGTATATCCATCTTTGAGAAATTTTCACCATGTTCCAAGTTTGCGTCGTTTGATCATTGTTCCTAGCGCTCCGGCTAGTTTGATTTTGACCACATC
>KZ123208.1:660-14748 GCA_002157025.1 Melampsora abietis-canadensis | reverse complement strand
ATAAGCTTTTTTCTGAAAATACCTGATTTCACGCTTTTAGACACTTCCCACTATACAAAAGGGAAACCTTCTTCGTTGAGTGCTTCGAAATACTCTACTTTTTCACCTTTACTCACCCCTCGTTTCTGTCTTTGACACTACTTCCATGAGATGGGTTTCACGCAGCTGTGCAGGAGTTACCAATCACATTCACGCGTTTTAGGGGATATCATTTCAGGAAACACCTCGCGGGCATTCATTTTCTCGGGTGTGGTGTGTTTTGAGTTTCAGTTGGATCACAAACTCAGCGAACGGTAGTGTTGGTAGATGATTCTGAGTGGGTGAAGAAGAGAAGGAAAATGAAATCCGCTTGGAAGTTTAAATATCTCTCTCATCCTTACCTAAGGTCTCCTTAGCCTTTCCGAGCGAGCCTGTCATCACTGTGCCTGTGATGTACGTTTGAGTTAAGTCTTCTTCTCACAAAGACTATTTGTGACGTGTTTGAGGGTGAGTGACTTGTGGACGCCCGATCAGTAGCTAATAATCGCCTTCCCCTTCCTTAGAATCTTCCCTTCGACTTGAGAAACCTCGCGGGAGGAAAGGCCTGAGATGCAAGAACACAAAATTGAGAGGTCACCGAAGCATGCTATGCAATCGAGAAAAGCTGTGACCAAACTTTTACCGATTCAATGGGTAGACAATGGGTGTTATCCAATTGAATTATTTGCGACCTCATTGCATATGACATCAGCCAAATCTTTGACTTTGGCTGATAAGATGAGTCACCAAAGCTGAAATTATCATAAACCCATGGTCCAAAACTCCTAATGAAAGTAGATAGGGGTGTTCGATTAGCCCTGCACCTCTCATCTTCCAGCCTCCACATGTTGAAAAGAGTGATTTAGAAAGTCGATGAATTTTTCATAAACCTTTGTCCTGCAGAGAGATATGTGCAGTGAACCCTAGACTGAGTCGAGACTCGAGCAGCTTGAGGCTCATTCGGCTGCCATCGCGCACTAAATTTGGATATCAATTTATCAAGCTCGGCGAGGCACAGTACGCGCACTAGTAAGGACGCGGACAGTAGATGTCGATGCGTACTGGTTCACGTCACGCTAAAAGGATAGGATTGCTTTGCGAAGTCACTAGTTAGCAATGTGCTCACATCCGAACCAGCTGCTGTAAGCTCAATGCTATCATACTTTCTGATCTTGCAACTGATTGACGTTCTAACAGATGACATAGTTCCGGTAGCTGATGATGGCAAACGAAAATCGGTCTTTCATACAGGCTCATCGATCACTCGGCGTCTTCAAGCCTTCGAACCCGAACGCCGGCTGAGTTCGTCCTCATGTCGGCTTTGGGCATCTTGAGACTGCAGTATACAAACAAAGTGGGGTTCATGCTGATCAGGCGATCGTCCAATTTTTACGTAAACATGGGCATCATGATTGCTTGGAATGAGTTGGTTCCATTTTGAATTTGAGTGAGCAAGTGGGCCAAGGTTCTCTTCACATTCAATCTACAATTTGACCCTTCACCCTCTTCTCCAGACGGAGTCGCCTCGAGTGGACGCTAACAACAATGACGAGTAATGATATAAGATTAGAGATCTAATTGACTGCACCTCGAATAACTTGAATCGATTGATAATGGGATATGCATTCATTTCCCTTCTGCGCATCAGCCATTCACATCGGTATCACCTTCATCACCTTCACAAATACTTCGCCGGGCCCCGAACTAGTCACATCCTTTGGGTTTTTGTTGTTCACTCACTCACGGCTTACCAATAGTAGGTATTGGAAGAAAGAGAGAGAGAGAGAGAGGATCGGATTGTCTTACGATGTTTTGATAAGTAAATTGTTGTGATGATGAAAGCAATTAAAGTAAGTAGTACCTTATAACCCCGACCTGGTTTCTCATTCCTGGGTTCAGGGCTATCGATTTCTAATCCTCCGAGTTCTGTGTGCGCAATCCTTCATTCTCTCAACTGTAAGTGCATTTCATCAAGCGTGCCTCACTCAGCGGGTCGCTATGCTGGAGAGTCACAATGTGGTTATCTATCTCTTGCTATGTTTTGTTGATCGCCTGCAGAATGCCCTGTTTTTTTGTAGGCCCCCCCTTCTTGATCTCATATGTCCTCAAATGACCCTTCTTTTGGTACCTCTTCTTTCTCCAGAGTACAGCCTCCACGTTTCTCCTTTGATACCGGATTACCTGCTCTGATATTTTTAAGACTCTTGATCTCTTCCTCTTTCATCGCTCTACATTTCGCGAATTCATCATTCAGTCGCCTACCTTACGAAAGAAGGTCGCTTACCGACCCGATCTGACTCAAACGGCAGAAGCAATCACTTACCATCACTTACCATCATCAAATCACTTTATCTATTTTTGTGACATCTTCAACCTCCAGATCTCAGAGAAGAAAAAAATCGTCTTTTCTCATCATCATCTTTGTGTCCATTAGCTCCCGGTAACCCGCCGACCGCACCCGTCTGGCTGTTGTAACCATTATCTATATCTTTTGTCGCGTTCCATAACGGCTTTCTGGTGAATCTTGGTCGACGTACATGTTATTCGAACTAAAACGCTTTGCCATTGAGCTTTCTCGCTAAATCAGTCAATCTGTTTTTGCCACTCGTCCTCCTATTCTTTCTACTACCACGGGCGACGAACATATAACTGTTCTAGCGGCTGTTGGTGATCAACTGCAGTAAGGAGTCCATCGTTATTTTATTTCCTTTTACTCCGCGTAACGTTCTTTCTATATCCAACCTCCTCTCTTTTTATCTTTTTTTTTCTCTTCGGTGGTCTGTGTATACACAATCATTGTGGTTGGGATCTTGCACGGATCTATTTTTTCTCCCTTTTTGACTCAATAAAATATTGAAAGTGACGAAGCAAAATGATATTGCTTTTCAGAAGTCAAGAGAATTGTACTTCAAAATCATTGTGATCCCACCACCAGTCTACATTCTCTTTTAACCCTCTTTATACAATTTATTTCTATTTCTCTTCATACTACTATCTTCCGTTTTCTTAACCTTCAAACTTCCGACCATTCCTTGCGTTTCTTGAAGTTTGTTGGATAATATTAATTGGTAACCATACAGGAGCCAGAGCTTAAGAAAAAAACTCATATATATCTTTTTACTTTACTCTGATAGTAATTTTCGGATATATTATCATATTGACATTCCAGTCGGTGGATCAGACACAGAAAAACGTATCAGCAATCGAAATCAAAAAAGACGGCATACCTAACATCTTTCATTATTTTAGCCACTTCTTGTCGGATAGAAGACATTTTCCGTTGGAACATTCAAATTCATTTTGTAAGTCACATCTCAGCCAAAGTTTTCCCTTATGGAGCTGGATGCGTTGCCTTGGTATTTTTGTCCCTAGTATTGGGCAAGTATGAGGACAGTCCTGACAAATAATCACAGTAGAATTTCAGGACACGAGTTCAATTTCTTAAGAGCTCTATCTTCGATAGTAAGTTTGGTTTTGGCTCCTTTCCTTGCTACCACCAGAGAGAGACTGCATTCCTAGAAGTCATATCGACGGCTTGGAATTTGAGGACTCAGTTGTTGACATCAATCTGATTTTTCTCATTCAGTTATTTGCGGAAGTCTTTATTAGACCCGTCAGCACTACATCCATCCAGTTGTAGTAGTATTGCTATCAATTTGCAGAACATCAGCCACCAAACTAGGTCCTAGCAAGATGTCTGCCTTGATTGAACTCAAACCTTCCCCTATACCACATTCGGGTCCTTCCCTTCCTTCGACACAATGGACAAGGTCGCCAGATATGTGCATGACACCTACAAATCTTCCTGATCACCTGATTCGCATGGAGGATTCGGGGTCCTTTACCCCTTCACCTGGCTCCTCAAGTTCTTCGGGTGCTGTCGGCGCTCCCTCATATACTCTCGCCATGCAAGGCCTAGATCGTACTTCTTCAGATGGATCAGAGAAAGGGTTTAATGGCCTTGGTTCTCGTCCCGCTTCCGGTGGGGGTACTGAACAGGTAGAAGTTGCGGCTGACGAGGGCGAGTCCGAACAAATTACATGTGACCGCGTGCAGCAGACTCCCTCACCTCTCAATGGACTAGAACGAGCAAGTTTGTTACAGGCTTTCAGTTTTACTCAACTTCCAAATGACAAACTCTCCGAACACCAACCAAGCTTCACAACACCATCCCCTTCAGCGTTGGCACCTACTCGTGCTTCGGCTAGGTCTCGATCCGGCCCAGGGCGCACACAACATCCCCTAGATCCTATACCAGGCCCTCCCCCGCCAACGCTACACAAGGCCAAGGGGCCGTGGCACAAGGCTGAAGATGCCTCACTCATGTATTGGGTCAGCCATCTTGGGACTGGAAAATGGGTCGAGATCGCCAGGCGTGTCGGTAGTCGAACAGGGAAACAATGTCGAGAACGCTGGACCAATCAGCTCTCACCCGACAGTAAGTGTCCTTTGAATGAAATGTGTTCTCTTTATGATTTTGCTGATGATAAGGGGGTTTGTTCTTCATAGTCGATCACTCAGCCTTCAGGCATGACGAGGACTTGGTGATAATTACCATGCAACAAACTTTACAAGCTAACAAGTGGTGTGAAGTGGCCAAGTATCTTCCTGGTCGACCAGAAAACGCAATAAAGTGAGCACAAGACCTTTTCCCGAAATATCTCGTTTTAAGTTATGCTGACCTCTTCTTCGATATGATCATATCTTTCTTCAAAACAGAAATCGCTGGAACTCGCGTGATCTGCAGCGTAAGAGGACTGAGCTACACATGAGAATGGGTGCCAACCAAACTAATATCCCCCAAGGAGTCTTAGAAGGGAGCTCAAGCCTCAAACGACTTCGTGAAGAGAATCATGGTGCATCTGATGAATACTCATCATTCACTTCGCCACGACACGAGGGTGATCATCAAAACCACAGCCAACACATCATTCAGCCTTCTAAGAGGACCAGGGGAGCAAATGACCCGCAGCCGAGCTCATCTTCCACACCTATCATACATTCTGCCGAAGTTTCTACAGGAGTAAATCAGCTACGGGTATCCGATCGGTGGGCGAGTGAATGGGTTGGCGGCCATAATTCAACTCCACCAGCAACAATACAACGTCCTTATAATTTTGCGAATGGAAGTCATTACTATACTACTCCAATGCAGTCACCCAGCTACCTGCTTGACTCGGTCTCAACTTCCAATGCAGTGATGTCCAACTCAGCCTCCGATCCGCGAGCCACTCCAGCCTACCCCACTTCAAACTATGATGATGTCTCGACTCCATCGACGTACAGCCATACGTTTTATCCCTCAAGTGAACAGGCCAACACTCAAAACTATTATTCTGCCTATCCATCTACTTCTGAAGCTTACAGAGTCGGCTTCAACACTAGTACTTCCAATTTATGTGGTTCCCGCCCTACAGAATGCGGAACTTACACCTCAGCATTCAAGCTGGCCAATTCTTCTCAGCCCCTCTCCTCAAACGCACGTTTTTTGCCCCCTTCATTAAATCAGCGCTCGCAGTATGTCCCTAATCCCCCTACACCTGGTATCGACCTCTCCTCAGTACTTCGACCGACTTCACATTCACTACAAATTAACACTTCTCCTGGATCGCATTCTATCTTAACATCTGACGTCTTTGGAAAGCTATCCTCAAGTTGTGCTGATAATGGAGATCTGGTCGATCATCGCCCGACGTCATCTAAGCAGGAATTTTCTGAACATCACCATGTAGAACCATCTTCTTGGTCACATTTAAACCGCGAATAAATTGATTCTGAAGAAATTTCGAACGACCTCAGGAAAGCTTTGCTCCAGTTTCTACACGGATGTTTACCTTCTCCACCTTCCGTTTTCGTCTTTTCTGGGCCCAATCGTCTTCGATTTCCTTTCGACTTCCCGTTCGATGCTCAACCTACCAAAATAAATTATTTTCTGAAAACCAAGCAGTTCCTCAATTTCATCACGTAGCAGTTCTTAAGATTTGCCCGTGTTGCTCTATCTACTCAATCTTTGCTTATCATACTCGAGGATCTTTTCAGTAGGGACTTGGCTCTTCTAACCTCATTCTTTTTTCTCCTTTTTCAGTTTCAAACTCATCAGTCAGACGTTTCATTTCATTCCATTCGGTATTTTGTGATTGTAACTCGTTCTATAGATACTGTCGTTCCTTTTGAACTCCAAATTTGATTCTTTTTTGGGCTTGCATTTCGTGATTTTTCTTTTGGTTTTCATCATTAACGGGCGTAACCATAATTTCGTTTCTTTGGATCTTTTGCTTATTTCGTATTTACAAATCACAAAAACCGTTTTTGGTAATCCACATTCCTTATCTGAATTCGATTTCTTTTCAATAATTTGCTGGTTGTATTGCACCCGTCTTCTCACTTTCGTTATACTAACTATTTTTTCTTCTTTAATTAATACATTGATCTCTTCTTTACGTTTATTTATTAGAAACTTAAATAATGATAATAGCCATGCTGAATTTCCTTAAACCTTCAAACTTTTTTGCTTCCTATTCACTTCGAACCCACGAAGAGAGGGGTCCGAATAACAAAGATTGTAATCATTTTTGCTCTCAACATGAATACTTGATTTCCAAATGAAAGTTGTCAACCTCATCTAATTTTTCTCTTGCGATTATCAACCTTGATAGACAACTCGTGAAAGTTTCTACCAAAGCACGAGTTCCAACTTGCAACCTGATAAGTTTCCTTTGTTGGAACGACTTTCATCGATATAAGAGTCAGGTGCAACTCGGTGTCATCACTGAGGTTCCCCACAGTCAGCTCTCATGCCTATCTTTCTACATATGTATACAGTTGCAACCCGCAGGACAGCTTGAAAGGATTCTGACTGATATTTTCGATTGGAGTGGGTTGTGGAGGCTCAAACTTAACAAACTCTCTCGACAAAGGCCCATGGGGACTGTGTTTCCTTCATCGATTATTTGTCCTCCGCAAGCATCGAACAAAGCCCTCACAACAGTTCCTGTGGGATGAAAACACGATGCAGAAACTACATAAGCCTTGGTCTCCTAATTAGGTGCCTGATCTGGCAAGCACTACGTAGCTTTGTTGATTTGGTCAAGTCATCTGCAGAGCTGAGAATGCAATGCCTAGATTTGCTGATGTTTTTTGATCTACATATGTACACGACATGTACTGTTGGCCCTGAGCGGGACAGCAGCTTGAGACCCGATCCAACCTGCAGCTCGTGGGGCGGCCCACTTCTCGGGCCGGATATGAGACTGATTTCAACCCGATTGAGATGAGTTTAAAGATTGAGTTTCTCAAAAAAACCACTCTGATCCAGCACATCGGCCTCAATACATATCCACACAATCGAGTCCATTATATCATTCAATCTAGAACTTTGGATCACATAATAGCATTCGGAATCGCTTCACCATCACCCCTTTGAATCTCGTCCGACTCATCAATCACACAACAAAAGTCGATTATCGAAATGCCACCCAAAAAAGCGGATAAGGGTGGGGCGGGACCGTCCAAGGCTGCAGTGGATAAGACGTATGTTGGATATTTTCATCATCCATAGAACTTGAGTGTTTTTCTTAGCATTAAAGATCATTGAGCTAATCAGATTTTTTTGATCTTTTCCTTCTTTTCTTGCTTTTCGTACGATCTATCGCATCATCCTCTTCCAACATCATTTGCTAAAATTTTCCTCAAGGTTCGGAATGAAGGTCAGTCAATATCAACTCCAGAGAAAAAAATTAGAAAACACGATAATAATCATTTTTTGGAAAACACAACCCAAACCAAAACATGATTCTTTCTATATGATATAGAACAAGAAAGGAGGAAAAGGTCAAGCAGCCATCGCACTTGCAAAACAACAAGCTTCTCAAGTAGGTAAAAGTAAAGAAGTGATGGCTAAAGAGAAAGCTAGAATGGATAAAGAAAGGGAAAAAGAACAAGAGAGGAAACGAAAAGAAGAATTACAAGCACTTTTCCAACCCGTTCAAGTGGTTCAAAAAGTGAATGCAACTTCCTTCTTTTAATATATTTCACTTCCTCTAGGGGTTTTATCACACTTTTTTTTGGTTTGGTGTCGTTTGTGCTACCCATCCTGAATCGGACTACTCTCTTTGAAAAATCTAGGTTCCATTCGGTACAGATCCCAAAACTGTGCTATGTGTAAACTTCAAGGCTGGTCATTGTGAAAAAGGGTAAATGATATGTCGTTCAATGATAGTCACATTCAAGATGAAACTGACAATTGTGACTTTTTCCCATTAGAAATAAGTGTAAATTCAGTCACGATCCGGACATCGGTAGAAAAACTACAAAGAAAGATCTTTACACAGATGGACGTGACACAAACCGCGACCTGACCAAAGAGACAGGTAAATCGCTTTTATGGCTTTCGTGAAAAGACATTCAGCTACTCATTTTCCCTTCGTCAAAAATCTGCTTCGAAACTTCAGACACTATGGACACATGGGATGACGCGAAATTACGGAGTGTTGTGTTATCGAAGCAGGGTAATCCCAAGACAACAACAGATAGTTAGTTATTTTCAACGTTCTTCTTGTTGATACTCTTAATGGTAAGGACGTATTTCATGACGCTCACATATATTGCGCCTTTTGCTTTTCTTGTGCAGTTGTATGCAAAAATTTCATTGAAGCGATTGAAAGTGGAAAGTACGGATGGTTTTGGGTAAGCTTACATCTTCGACTTTACTTCCGATTGTTGCTTAAGAAGAGGTGCTTTTGTTTACCAGGAATGTCCATCTGGAGGTGTGAATTGCAAGTATAGACACGCTCTTCCACCTGGTTTCGTTTTGAAAGCTCAAAGGAAAAAAGATCAAGAAGAAGCTAAAAAGAATGAATTAAGTTTAGAAGATTTCCTTGAAAAAGAACGTCATACGTTAGGTAAAAACTTAACACCTGTCACAAAGGAAACGTTTGCGAAATGGAAAGATGAAAGATTGTCAAAGAAGATGGTGGAAGAAGAAGGCAGGAGGAAGTTGAAAGAACAACAAGCCGCAGCTGGACGAATGAATGGAATGAGCGGAAGAGATCTCTTTACGTTTGTTATGATGACTTATCTCTGGGACTGTCATAAAACTTTATTGATCCATTTTTGCTCATGCGTTTCTAGTTACGATACCACTGGAGTGTATGGAGACGACGCATATTCAGATGGAGAAGATGGAGGAGAAGATGGAGATGAATGGGATTTGGCCAAGTATCGAGAAGAGACTGAAGCTGAAAGGGCAAGGCAGGAACAAGAAAGGATTGAAAAATTGGGTGGAGTGGGTGTTGCGGTGGGTCAACTTTCACTGGATGGCTGATGAATGGAAAAACATGTACCTTATTTGATTATCAATACCTAAAGATTCATGACCCATGAGTTAGTCTACTTGAACATCTTGTGATTTTGCTGATAGGGATCGAGTAGAGTGTAATTGACATTGCAGCCAAATGTAAAGAAAGGTGTCAGATTCTTTTCGAGAGTGGAGAACACGACAATTATGTAAAATTCTCATCTTAATTTTCCAACAAAGACACAGGAAGTATGTACTTCAATCAGTTAGAGAGGAATGAATGAGATCAAATGACTGTGAGAGCATTGGAAGTCTGGTTTCCCTTAGGGGTCAAAACTGGCTGGATTACCTGAACAGCAAATTCAGTTCATCAAAAAAAAATTCTTATCAATGATTTTTATTGGAGTTTTTAGCTCTTCCTTTTGGATACATGGACCAATGGTATCCGACTTGTTCATGGGTCCAATTTTTGGATTTGTTTATTTTCCAGATACATAAATTGAGAAGGTATGGATATAAACTCAAGTCTCCAACAATTTCTCTCATATTATAATTGTGCTGGAGGATTATGATTTTTCTCATGAAAGTGGTGAACCAGGTGAACCGCAATGATGTCACTTTAAAGCTACTTAGACCCGACCCGAGAGGAAGACATTAAATCGAACAATCGAGTATGTAATACTATGTAATCAACTCATCATCGTCATCAATTTCACTATCAATTTATAATCAGCAATCAGACTTACTTCAACATCAAATCAAATCAAACTTCAAACTTTCAAACTTACTCAAATGATTTATCCATGTAAGTCAATTAATCTTATAAAACAAGAAGAACTGTTATCAAAGGAATAATTGGAACTCTTTCTATTTGTTCGATTCCATATTAACAGCTCGAAAGCATGCAGCCAAAGTGTTCGAAAGACTTTTGAAAATAGATCAAAAAATCAGACCAGTGATTTATTTAGAAAGTAATCGAACTTGTTGTAGAGATGATACTGATCGAGAATTGTCTTTTCATCAAGAAGCCAACTTTGTAAGACATCCTTAACCACAATGCCAATCCACTCCTTTCTTTGTTGACTGATAAATGAATTGATAAAATTGACCCTGTATTCCTTTCTCTTGGCTCAGATGTATCTTACCGGTGCTAAAGATCTTAGAGGTGGATCGGTAGTCATCAATCTCCTGCCAGAATTTGATCATAAGACAAAAGAAGAGGTCAAACCAGAGGATGTTTTCACCACCCTCTTTATACCGAATCTAGATCCAGATGAAGTGATGTGGTGTGGGTTACCACCAAAACCAGAAGACTTATTAAAATCATTACCCAACCTAAATGAAGTTAAATATTTAGATCAATTATCATCTCATTTAAATCAATTCATCAAGACTCATTCGATTCTAAGTTTACCTAATTCAAAAATTGATCTGAAAGATTTGAAAGTGAATTCTTCAGCAGACCTCTTGAGAGCTTTACATCAATCTCGTACCATTAAAACAGAAGAAGAAATTCAAATCATGAAATTAGCCAATTCAATCTCTAGTCAAGCTCATGAAACTGTAATGAAATCTTTATGTAAAGAAAAATTCAAATCTGAAACTGATGCGGAATTGATCTTTGTGAATGAATGTAAAAGATTAGGATCAAAGCATCAAGCTTATTTACCTATCTTTGGTAAGTCGAGACCCTTGAACTTTTAAGCTCTTCAAAAAAACAATAGTGAGAATTTAAGTTCAACGCTGATTCTAAATGAATTTGTTTTCACAAAATTTTAGGTCATGGAATCAATGCAGGTACATTACATTATGTGAACAACGATGAAAAGATTTCAGAATCGTTCGACGGTTTGCTCTTGATGGATGCAGGATGTGAAATGATGGGATATGCTTCAGATATCACTCGTACAATCCCTTTAAGTTCAAATGGAAAGTTCAATGATCAATGCAAAGAGATCTATGAAATAGTCTTAGAGATGCAAGAGGTAGGGAAATCGGATTTTGGTTTAGAAGAATTCCTTTCGGGGTTTTAGATTGATTAAAATTCATCATTAGGTTTTGTTTTGTTTTTTGTGTTCTAGAAAGCTATTGAAGCTATCGCTCCAGGTGTAGAGTGGAATGATATTCAAATCTTAATGTAAGTTATAAAGTTCTGTCTTCTCAATTTCAACAATTCGATTCTCAAATTTCAATTCACGAAGATCAATTTGGAAAAATCAAAATTCACTGAACAAAACTTACGCGGTTTTAATTTTTCAATGTTTTAGGCATAAGATTGCAGCCAAAGGTTTACTCAAATTAGGAATCCTACAAAACCTAAGTATAGATGAATGTTATGACGGAGGTCATGTGATCCCTTTCTTTCCTCATGGTATTGGTCATTTCTTAGGTCTTGATGTTCGTCATCTCTTACAATTTTCTCTTCATCATCATTAACCTCCTGTAATTTATTCATTGATGTTGTTTGGTTGTGGTATAGACTCATGATGTCGATGGATTACCTAACGGTAAAAGCACTCTTAATCCTGCTTTTAAATATTTACGACTTCAAAGAAAATTAGAAGTAGGAAATGTAGTGACTGTTGAGGTAAGTTCTGAACTTTTGTTACAATTGAATTTTCTGTAGAAAGGTTCTGATCATTGATGGAGTATTATTTTCATAAACCTTTTAGCCAGGAATATATTTCAATAAATTCTTGTTAGAACCTTTCAAAGAATCAAAGTTTATCAATCATGAACTTTTGAAAAAGTATATGAATGTAGGAGGTATTAGAATTGAAGATAAGTTGAGTTATGGTTTTCTCCTTTTTTTGTTTGTTTTCCACTCAAGATCAAAGAAAGTCAAAAGCTAATGAGCTATCAAATGATTCAAATGTTTTCAGTGTTGTGGTAAGGGAAAATGGATGTGAGAATTTAACTACTGCTGTTAAATCTGTTGAAGACATTGAAAGATTATGTGGAGGAAGATCTGAATGATCTGTAAGTATAAGTTGATTGACTTGGTTGACGAAAGAAAAGGAGATGAGAGTATATTGATGATCAATTGTAGTTTGGTTCTTGAGATGCATTTGTAATATCAGACTTGAAAAGAAAACATGCTGTTGTCAGGCAAAATGGCATCAAAGAAATCAAGCTTAACATTGCGGAAGAGTTGGAACCTTGGCCGGTTTGGTGTACACCACTTTTCTCAGCAATTTGTACAAAAAATCAACCTCAGTTCTTGTCAAATGTCTTTTGGTCAATAATCTTCCTGATGGAATTTTTCTGAATGCTTCTTGGAGATCAGAAGGGTGCTCAATGCAGTTGTTTATCACAAGTACCTTACTAAAAATTGCCTTCAAATCTCTCACATTGACTGATAATCATCATCTCAGAGTATAACTTGTCAAGACCCAATGTCAAACCATGTTGAGACTCTGAAGTACTGATGCCAAAGATGAGTGACAAGTATGAAGATGATATTTTGTATGGGACCTCACTTTCTAAACCTTCCTGAAAAATCATCATTCAAAGATCCAGGCATTGTTTAGTGGTATCTCCACAGATTATCTCAAGCTTGCCTTTGCCAAACTTCATGGGCACAGTGCAGTCACCTTTTGCAACTTGCAAGAGAAAGTACAATATCCACTCTTCAGTTTTGAGATGTTGGCTTGCTGTCAGATAAGTTTTGAGTAATTATAGCATTGATGGAAAGGTATGAGCACATCCCTCCAGTGAGCCAAAGGTACTCAATGCAAAAGCAGGGTAAGGATGAGGCCAGCCTTGAGCGCATTTGCAGACCTTTGATCTGTGAGCCATTTATAAAGTATTTACCTCAAGTTTTACTGCACCTGTTCTGGCTCTGTCTCAGAGAATCCAGCAGCCAGGTAACTTCTGAACCTTAATATTATCACAATGGAAGCACTGCATACAGGCAGACTGAACCATTGCCATCACTAAATGTTGTATATATATGAACTAGAGCTTTGGGGGTGGGTAAGCGCACCATTGTTTAGTTAATTCCGAATTACATGCTCCTCATGTTGATTATCACTGTGTCCCTGCAAACAGAGTCGCAATCCAACACAGCATAGACCAACACTGTCTCTTTGACACTACACAGCCAATGTCCCAGGCGCAAGCTGTGCGCCAACAAAAAAACCCCATTAGCATGCAGAAAAACATGATTAAGCACAACCCAAGAAACACGGAGCACCACAGGCAAAGTTGTTGTCACAGTCTGCACAGCTTTGCCCATGCTAAAACAAAAGTGTCAGCATCTTTTTGGTCTCACACTATGTGCAACATGATTGTGCCCTGTCTTGGCCTGCAGACCCATCAGAATTATGTTGTTTCTCAAGGATGTAGCTTGATTTGGCTTGAGGAAAGAGCCCAGGAAGTCTTTACAACTCAGTGTGGCGAATCAAGCACCATCAGTATGAGAGCGGCAACAAAGGCCCAGTGTTTTGAGGTCTGCTATGATTGTGCATTGAAGACCTGGGTTGTTGTTGAGTCAGAAAACACTGCTTACAGTCAAACCCCTCTAAAGCCATACCCCTCGGTGGAGAGGGAAACCTATGGGTATAGAGGGGTTATGTCTTTGTTGAGGAAACCCTCTAGAGACATACATTCATGGCTTTACACTGAAAACCCTCTAAAGACATGAAAACCATGGCTTTAGAGGGTGATCATTCCACAACCATAGAAAATATCCCTCTAAAGACATGAAAAACATGGCTTCAGAAGGTGGTCCCTCTACAGCCATAGAGAATATGACTTTATATGGGTTGGGCTCT
>KZ123202.1:11052-31325 GCA_002157025.1 Melampsora abietis-canadensis | reverse complement strand
TACGAAGAGCGACAAATCCAGCCAAGTTACGCGGCGTGACAGATAAATGTAACGGGTGTTGCAATGCTAGAGAGTTTGAGCCAGCTGGGTATCACGAGGGAGTTGCGACTATCAAGCCATGCAACCTTCCAGCCAGGGAAAGCGAGGCCAGTGAGGGAGTCTGATGAGCTCCGTCGTGATGACACTGAATGGGTGATGAAAGTTTGAGGGATAATGCCTAGAGGTCAGATTCGATGATGCGCTATAGCAAGGTATCAGGATGGGACCATTGAGACAGGTGGCAGTCTTTCAGTTCATACTCTTCTTCTAATTCCAGATTTTGCTGCTGCTTTCTCGAGGTCGATCTCGGAATGCATTAAACCTAGCCGACCCCAGTGCAAGAGTCAAAACTGTCTCGGCATTTTAACATTTTCTCTTTTTGGGCACTCGCTCACTCTTGAATCTCATTCTCAAAACTTCAAAACATGTCATCTCGTTTACTCTTGAAGTTCGATCCCAACACTCCTGCTGTTCCGCTCATCGATCCATCAAGGCCAAGGACAACTGTTTACAAAGTACCCGAACGCGCTCAAACCATCGCACCACCTTATTTAGAACCAGAGGTCTACCAATCTCAATACGCGACAGATTCTGTGCCGATCGTCATTGACAATGGTTCGTCCGTCTTCTTCGACCTTCAATTCGCGACGAAAAGACTTTACGACCTTGATCTGATCCTTTCGAGTGGATGTTATTATAGGATCTTGCTCACTTCGTGCTGGATACTCGACGATGGAGAAACCTTACTTAAACATCGATAGTGTGATTTCGAGGTATCGAGATCGTAAAACGAACCGAACGATCACTTTGGCTGGATCAGAGTCTTACGTTGATGCAGCATCTCGATCTAACCTGAGGCCAATTCATGAAGAGGGTGTAGTGTGTAACTATGATAGTATGGTACGGATGATTCCTCCTATGGCTCTAGATGGGTAATCACTTCCTACTCAGAGGCCTACACGAATTGCTTGGCTCCTTCATTGCTAGACGATAAAGATCACCTCGCGTCCAAAGTCCGCCTCACTCGACGACGCGAGGGTCCAATAGTCTATCGATGCTAACCACGCTAGACCCACTCAATGTACACAAACTATTGAAGCGTACGAAACCATGGAACTGACGAACTGGTTCTCTTTTGTATATCACATCTCCGTCGAAGGAAGGGATGTTAGATTACATTTTTTTGAAGCTTGGGGTCTCTGATGAGACAGTTCATCATCCAATATTGATGAGCGAAACTCTTTGTAATCCAGTTTATACTCGAGGGCGTAAGTTGTCCATCCATCCCATGCTTAAGTTTGTATCATCATCCGAACCTCTTTCATAAAGTTGACCAAAACTGTTGCTCCTTTGAAAATATGATACTTTCAGTCATGTCCGAACTTTTGTTTGAGACTTATCAAGTCCCATCAGTCTGTTATGGAATCGATTCATTATTCTCATACCATGACACACATTACGATTTACCACTAGAACAACAAACTTCACTGATAATCTCATCATCACACTCAAGTACAACAGTGATACCTATCGTCTCAGGAATCCCCCATGTAGCTCAATCTCGTCGTTTAAATTGGGGTGGATTACAAGAAAGTGAATTCTTATTACGATTGATGCAACTTAAATATTCAACCTTTCCTTCTAGGATGACATCTTTTCAAGCGTTTGATTTGGTTCAAGATCATTGTTTATTCTCGACTTCTTTTTCTGAAGATATCAAAAAACTTCAAGATCCCGATTCTTTAGCTGAAATCAATCGAGTGATTCAATTTCCCTTTAGTTCTGTGGTAAGCACTTTCGTTATTAGTTCAAAAAGTAACTATATAAACGGAATATACTCGATTTATCTCGAATCTTTATGTGTTTATAGGAAGTGGTTGAAAAGACAGAAGAAGAACTGGCCGTTCAAGCCGAGAAGAAGAGGGCAGCGGGACTAAGACTTCAAGAACAAACAGCCAGGATCCGAATGGAAAAGGTACAAGCTAATATATCTCTTCATTTGACAGTACTCAGCAAACTAAAATCTCTTTCCTTGAAATCGGATTATAGTTGATACAAAAAGAAGCAGATTTAGAAGCTTTTTTTGAACTTCAAGCTTGGAAGAGTAAAGAAAGTAAAGCTAAATATTTAGAAAGGTTATCGTTAGAAGGATTTGACAATGAAGAAGAATTAGATGCACTTGTAAAGAAAACTCAATTCCAACTGAAAAAAGCTCGTAATAAAGATTTAGGCATTGAAGAAGAAGCAGATAAGGTATGTTATATTCTTCGTTTTACCTTCTTGTCTCGTTACAACGATTTTTTGACTCTTGTGTCAATGATTGAATATCTGGCTATATGATGGATTCGTGTCTTCAGGGAGAACCTTCTTTCCCACTGATTGATACCCCGGATCACGCCTTAGACGAAGAAGGCTTGAAGGAGAAGCGACGTCAAAAATTGATGAAAGCTGGACATGACGCACGTCAGCGAGCAAAAGCAGAAAGAGAAGCTGAGAAACTAAGACTGGTTAGTAATTCGATTATACTTGAGTCACTTCAGTGACGATCATCGTACTAAGGATATCTATCTTTTTTTGCTTGGAAATCTTTATGTTTATAGGAAGAAGAACAGAGAAAAGATGCAGAAGCAAGATTGGCAAATCCAGAAGAATGGCTCTCAAAAGTTAGAGCTCAGCATGAGGTATGCAAATTAACCTTTATACAATTCTCAATCTATTAAAAACTTTGATACTAAAGGTCTAACTCACAAAACCTTCTAGAGTCTTTTACAAAAAATTAAAGAGAGAAAGAAACGAAAGTCACAATTATCGGATCGAAAATCGCATGCAGCACAACAAAGGATGAAAACCATTGCTACCTTGGCAAGTGATCAAGTTCCAGAGAAGACTCCTGCTGGTAACAAGAAACGGAAGAAAGTTAATGGTTCGTGTTGCAAGCGATCCACACTTCTTGACATTTGATTAAGAGGCTTACCGAACTCATTGTTGTGGTTTTTGTTTTCGAAATGATTCAGATGATACCTTTGGAGCTGACGATGCGGATTGGGCTGTGTATCGGGATGTGGTAAGCCCGATTCAATATCTTGACTCTTGAAGTAGCACTGATCCAAGGTGCAATGATAAAAATCAGGTAGGAGCAGATGAATCAGCAGATGAAGAGGATGAGATTCTGGAACTTCTGTCTGTTGAGAAACAATTACTAGAATATGATGAAAGCTTTACAATCGAACATACGAATGAAAGATTAAATTTAAAGAAGAATTCGCTTTTAAATGCGTTTTATAAAGGCATCTCACCTAGTTACGATGATTCAAATACGATTGTAGCTGCATTAGAAACTGAAGGGAATATGGAACAAAACGCACAACTTCATATGAATGTCGAAAGGATTAGAGTGCCTGAACCACTTTATCAACCTCATATGGCTGGAATTGATCATGCTGGACTTGTAGAGGTTATCCAATATGTACTCAAAGAGTTTAGTCAAGATGTACAAGACCAATTGACATCAGTAAGTGAACCTTGAACTATTTTTCAAAGACTAGCAATTGAGATTATGTGTATCTGACTTATTTGCTTTGAATTCATAGCATTGTTATATCACTGGTGGACATACCCTGTTACCTAACTTCGATATCAGATTAATGAATTCACTAAGGCCAATCTTACCTACTTCATCTCCATTAGGATTATTCAAAGCTAATCAAACTTTGGAAGAATTAAGACTTTCACCTTGGAAAGGAATGTCACGTTGGTCAAGTACAGAAGAATTTCAAAAATCTGGTCTTACTAAAGCTTTATATGATGAATGTGGAAATGAATATCTAGTTGAACATCGGTTTGGCAATCGATTAGGGTTTTAAAAGGCAAAAATCAAATTGTTGGTTGTAATTGTAATTAAACTTAACAGAACAAATTGATCTTTTTTGTAACAAGGAAAATCTCTTTCAAAAGGGAATCTTGAACTTGCTTATTGAAAGTTTTTTTTTGCATTCAGTTACATATATCACAGTAGTTGATCTTGAGGGATATCGCTACATATTTGATAGTTATTCACCCAAAATTAGAAACATCTCAATGACCTGTAACTCAAACAACTCTCAAGTTGACTTTGCTGTTCATTATATATAAAATGATAATTGACTGTAGTATACCAGGAAAGCAATAGAGAAGTTTCTTGTTGAGAGTTTAACCTAGTTGAACATACTCAGGGCGACTCCCACATACATGCATAGATTGATGTGACTGAGTCAGAGAATAATGCTTCATGGGATTTGTTAATGATAAGCGAGTGGAGGTCCATGTTGAGATACTTTGAGATACTTCTAGAACAGAAGAGCGGAACACTTTCAATGAGAAGCAAAAGAGTTGAAACAAGAAAACAAGCTTTCCACAAATCATTTCAACGAAGCTGAAAGAATTCGTCACATTTGAAGTTTGAGCTTATTGCTGATGGAGTAAATTTGTGGAGTCGGGATCTACATACAAGTAGATGGGTTTTTTGTCTTCATTCTAAAGCTTAATGATGTATCGCATTTTAAAAGATTCGAGACCTTAACCCCACAATTGAAGCAGACGACGAGGAAATAAGATTGAAAAGAAACATTGATGCATTCATACGTCACACTTTGCAACACTGTGTACTCGTTATAAATGATCAGATGAATTCAAATCATAGAAACTCTTTGATGTTAACAAAGGGACAGTAAACTCCCAAGAGAGATAGATGATAGACAGATTAGAAGACTGAACACCCTTCATGATTCAAAACACAGATACGCATAAATCGACATGCGCTGAAAATGTGTAACTCCCGGAACTACTAATCAGTTTTATCGTAGAATCAAATGCCAATGACTTCATCAATTTGGCTGGAACTGGATGATCAAGTTAGTTTGAAAGAAGACTGTCATTTGAACAACTTCTGACTTTAACATCCGCCAAGACATCGAACACCTGACCATGACATATTCCAATCATCAAGATGACGGGCACTAGAAATTTGATCATGGATTATATAGACATCACTCTTAACTTTATGCTTATTCAAAGCTTTGCTTTATGTAATGTGATCAAGCTGAGAAAATCAATCAGATTTTCATCAATTCAAACAATGCAGGCGATCGAAGGAATGTACGTATGATTTTTCGAATCACGACTTTTAGTGTGTGTATAGGCGGTAGGCATAGATTGAAATGATTTTGACTCTCTCCTTGAATTTTTCTTGAAGATCCTCATGTAGAAGAATGTAGAGATACGATAGAGAAAATGAACAGGGAAGTTGAAGATGATACGGATAGAATAAGATTGAATTTGAGATGAGTGTAGCCTGTAGGCAGTTGATTGAATTGAGAATCAGATGGAGAGATATGCGTAGAGATTGTTCACCACGAAATTCAATTATTGGTGGAATTGAATGATTGCGCGATATGTAGACTAACTTTGTAAAATTTGCAGATCATCGAGTGGGTGAAGTTGATTGATAAGCTCAAGTGTTGTTGTTTTTGGAAAGAAATGACGACATTATGGAAGATCACGAGATAGGTAGGTTGATTGATTGATCGAAGGGAGTGTGTGTGGTGATTGGAAGGCTGTGGTGTAATCCCGAATAGAATTACAATCAACTTATTTTAAATTGCCGATTTGTACTTCACTTGTATCAAGTATGCAAGTTTTTTAAAGTATTCCTTATCTTTTGATTGGCTTGATCTTTCTTTGACTTTATCAGTTTGAATTGATTGATAGATTGATAATTTAATTTGCTCGTGATTTGAAATTGTAGCGCGCACATGACTTGGAAATTTACATAAATACCAATCTTCTCTTCATCAGTTCTCCAACTTTTCTTCTTTTCCACAACTCCACAATTTTCCACAACTCCACAGAAACAATTCTTTATTTACCTAGATACCATTTGATCCTCGTCTATTTGACTCCTTACTTTTCAAACCAATCTTTGTTTTTGCTCTTTCAATTCCTCAATACCGTCTTGAAACGATTTTTCATTGGCTTTGAATTATCTTCATTTGAAAATATCTCTTGGAAGTGATAACATCATGTACGTGATTATGAATGGATGATGATTTGAATGCTCCATTATTTTTCAACGTTTTATCTTCAGATGTTCCTTTTGCGTTGAAGAATACGTCTTGATCTTTTCTCTTTCATCTTTATCAAGGTGCACCTCCGAACAATCCACTCCTGTTAACGCCTCGAGTCCAGCCAAACCTGGTCAACCTCGTTGGGTATGAACCTTCTTCACAACGAAGAATTGCAAACCAGATTCCGTTTGATCTGATTTCTTGTGTTTTGATTTTGATCTGCTTCATCACAATTGTTATTCAGTATTGTCCATTCTGGTCAGTTCTTCTTTGCAGCACACAAAGCAGATTGACTCAAACTTACGGAGCTTCATACTCTTTCTCCCTATATCTATTTTCCCCGATACGTTCCATATGCGGACTTATAGTCAATGGAGATATTATTGGTAATTTCTTCAACTCCTTTCTTCTATCGTCACGTGATCATGACTGATTCGAAGTCTTTGTTTTATCCTCACGGGTTTCGTTCATATCTATCCAAATTGATTTGAATCCATGTCAGGTCTTCCGAAGCTCTCCACGTCCATCTCCCCAAATGCCCGGGAAAATGATTAATTTCGTTCCAGCCTTGCTTTTTGTAATTTTGAATATTTCTTCGTTTCTTGATTTGAGAGATTATGTGTATGATTTTTGTAGTGTCTGGTTTTTAAAGTGTAAAATTGTGTTTGGTCAACTTCAATCAAAAGAACGAAGAAAACCGATAGGATGAAGTGGATTTGGAATTTGATATTCGCTACTCTTTGATGTATTACTCTACTTTTCTTTAATATATGAACGTTTCTGTTTTCTCACTTTCTCGTTTGTTGATGATTTGTTGTGGCTCGGTTTCACTTGTTAATTCTTGTCGTTTCTTGTTGGACTGTACTTTGTTTAGATTATCAGTTTGTTCTTGTTTTGTGGAGGTTTGTAAGAGTATTGTTTCGGTGTGATGGGTCAAAACGTTGAAGTCCTTCTTACTCATTCATCTTTAATCTAAAGAATTTTTGAGACATCTGAAGAGACACTTGACCTTGTAGTGACAAGACAAGGCCCAGGCGCAACTTCATAAAAGATTCTTTGACAACGCAGGATAGACGGAGTTCTCAATGAGATTATGACTACAGTGAGGACGGAAAAGAGGTGTTCACTTCTTTTATTGCAGACAATGAGAAAAGAGAAAAGCAAGCTGGATTTAATTTGGATCGCTCTGTCTAAAATGTGAATGACGTCATAGCTCTTCATCCACGGTAAAAGACTCAGCTTAACGGTAAAGGACTCAACTTGACAGGAAGAGGGATGATTGAATTATTTTTTGATTGAGATCATTGCAGCCTTCCTCGAGGCATTTGATGACATATGTGGAAATAAAGCATTTCCATTGAATCTCCGGACCTTCTTGGAATCGCATCTTTTGTAAACAATCCTTTTGCCTTTTGTTCACGACCTTGCCTTATCTTCAAAGCTATGCAATTCCTAACACTCACTCAATATTGGATAATTCTCAATCATCTGCAAAAAAGGGTGAGTTCAAGGTATCAATCATAAGAATATTATCACAGTTCTCTTACCCCAACTTGAGCTGAACTATAAACCCAAAGTGTTTTTAGAAATTCAAGTGATCAAATTCAAAGTTAAACCCAGCAAAAATCTTTTTGCCAAAGACTCTTGTCTCACAAAATAATGTAAAGCAATATTATGATACATACTATATATAATTTTCAAAGAAACCCAAGATTGATATCAATTGATCTATCAAAGTGAAACAACAGTGTATCTCTTTGAAAAAACTCAAACCCCATTTCCTTGCTTCTATCACTTCTGCTCTTGTCTCTTTGAGTGCCACCATCTATCTTTGATGCCTTAAAAATTGGTTCCATAAACTCGAGGAAAACCAAAAACTCCAAACCTATCAATCACCATCAAAAAACAGTGCGATAAGGTAAAAGACATAGACTTATTCAGATATATATATCGATCTTGTGTATATATCAAATTGTATACAAGTCACATACAAAGAACTCCAACCGAATACCCACCATTATTACTCCAATTACTTTCCTCTCCTTTGGATCAAACTTCAGAAAAAACCCTGTTCAAGTTTAATCACAACAAAAAACAATATAAAATGAAACCTTTGCTAGCAATGATAAGAAGATTCTTCATTCATTTTTTTTCTTGATTCAAACAACACTTGAATTTGAAATCAAAAAAAAACAATAAAGATCAAAAAAATTAAACACAGCGATATAAAAAACATACTAAGAAGGATGAAAAAACAACAACAAACAAGCAAAGGGTGTATAATACCAATCTTCTGGAAAACTTGAACGAGTTCATACAATTTCATCACTTCTTTTCTTCTTGATGATCATCATTCTTTCATATTTACTCTACAATCAAAGGCGTTTTTCTTTCTCTCAGTCATTTATGCTACTTTTTGTTGAAGAGATTGATGTCGACTTGTAGTGGGTTGTGATACGGTTTGAGCTTGAGGAGGTGCTTCAGTTACCACACTTTTTTTAGATACAGGACTAGCACCACTCATGTTACCCATCATCCTTGATCCTCCGGAAGTATTAGTAGTACTACCTTTCAAAGTTGAACGACTTCCTGATCCACTTCTTCGATCGGCTCCATATGATTCCATTACGCCCGAGATAGCTACTGAAGCCGGCGCTTTGCCAGTAGGTGTACCTTTTGCTACACTCCCAACTCCTACACTCTTCACACTACTTCCACACATACTGCTGTTTGTACGCAAACTACTCGAGACTGGTGTGGAAGGTCCGACGTTATTTCTGGTGATCGTTGAAGATTGAGGCGGAGTTTGATGTTCAGATGAATCAAGCGGTAGAGGCTTCGAAGCACCAACCTGATTGATGACGCTCACATCGGCGGNGTGCTTTCTGTGCTATCCTGAAATCCAGTTCGACCCCCGTTGACTCACTACCTGCACCCGGTTGAGCCACAGGCTGATGTTTTCCCAGTGACTGATCTAAAGGCAGAATTGGATCTGCTTCAGTCTTCGCCTTCTCTTGACGATCTCTATCCTGCTGCTCTAGTAACTGAGTCTCTAGTTCGCCCATGACAATAACCCCTTTGAGCCAGTTATGACTTAGCATCTCTTTAGCCGTAGCTCGCTGATCAGGTACCACATGTAACATGGGTTGAAGAAACGAAGTTAATTGAGCCGCTGGCTCTTTGTCGATGCAATACTTATCGGTCAAAACTGACTCCAATGGCCAATTTTTCAGCTTGTGAATATGCCGTAGCTCCCCTGTCCGAAAAAAAGGAAAAATCAAACAATTGAGAAATCTGATCCTGAAGAGATGTTGAGTGAGGCCAATTCAATACCTTTTCGGTTGAATATTGTAGAGCTAAAACTACCAGAAAGCGCAATGTGTTTGGGAAAAGGGCCAACGAGCTCAATGATTTGAGCAATGTGATCATCGTCCTTTGTATAACGTTTGCTGACAGCGTCCGGGTTGAAAAGATAGTCGCCTGTCAACAGTTCAAAGATCTGGACTCGCAAGAAGCCGAGCATGAAATCTCAGTACGCCACTTCGAGAACAAAGTATCAAGCCAACGGAGGTACGCACCATACAACTTGCACTCCAAACGTCCACAGGCGTTCCCCAGCTACTTCCAAGAATCGCTTCGGGACTGCGATACTGTCTTGTTTGGATATCATCGGTGAAATGATTTGTGATCCAACTTGCGTTACCCAAGTCGGCGATTTTCACAGTTATCCGCTGGAGACTCATAGGATCGTAAGGTGCAGGGGGAGGTAAAGTGGTTGGGTCACCCGCTTCCGGAGCAGGTCGATCTTGATCTACAGGTAAAGGACTAGGCGGCGAAGATTTATTATGAGGAGAGGTGGACATGGGAGAGCCCCCTGCAGGAGTTTGGGCGAGGTTGGCATAATCAATAGTAGGATGAGTGGAGGCCGAATGATGGTGATTGGGAAGATGTGGAGTCTCGCTATCGCTATTGGTTCCACTTCCGGATGATTTCTGTGGCTGAGGAGCAGTCTTTGATAGGAGAGACGGTCCCGAACGATGAGAAGATGAAGCATCGGTATCCACTTTGTGGAATGGGGTGTGAGCTGACTGAGGTGATTTGGTCCCTCCGCTGGAGCCTGCTGCGGCGTTCTGATCTGAAATTTTGCTCATCTGGAACGCTAGTTTGTCAATGACCGGACTTGTGCCAAAGCTTCCGGATGGACTCGGCAACGGTTGAGATCCAGTGATGAAGATTCCATTTCTGGGAGTCTGTACCCCACCTCGTCCCTGGCTGGGCGGTACGCCCACCAATTTGGTCGGAACCGCGGCTGGGCTTGTTTCCAGCTCGGCTCGCACCACGCTTTCAACATCTTCGATACAGATCAACACATTCTCGGGTTTAAGGTCGGTGTGAATGATGCCACATTCCCGATGAAGATAATCAAGGCCGAGAAGGACCTGTTTAGATATTTGTCGGACAATGTGCTCCGGCACGCCTCGATATTGATATCGCTTGATGAGCCCAAGTAAATTCTCGCCCAAAACTTCAAAGACCATACAGACGTGTGAGCCATTCGGACCTTGGTGTCGAAAGTGATCGAGGAGAGAGACCACATGCCGCCTGCCTGGATGACGCGGATTTGATGAAACTACACGTTGAAGCAATCGAATCTCATCCTCAGCAGTTTCGGTATAATGGTGAGCAGATTTGACCACCTTAAGAGCAACGTGTCGATTCAACCTATGGGTAAGTCATATGTAGCTCAGCAAGCATATTTTGGTTGAAGCCCCGTTGTACAGACTACAGACGAGATAGTAAAACGTTTTGAAAGAAATGTAGACTGAACTGTGTGTCGTTAGCCAGCCAGACTGTGCTGAAATGACCCCATCCTAGCTTCCTTACAATCAAATAACGTCCATTGCTGAAAGTTTCACCAATTCTAACAGGATGGTAGCCACCCTTGTCATAATCACTAGGTTTTTCTTCCTCGTCAGTAAAGACAGATTCATAGCTGGCCTCACTGGCTCCACCGGGAGAGCCTACCATTTTATCTTTGGAAGGAGCCATGTTGGGATCAGGTGGTGGACTGAGTACGATTGACGGCGAAGTGGAATCGGGTTGGGTAGTAGTGGAGGATGATGAAGCTGTAGATGGAGGGGCTGGAGGTAAGTGTCGACGTTTGGGTGCAAGCAAGTCAGATGAAAGATGAGGAAGGTAACGACGGTGAGGAGATCGTGGTGCCATTGAGTGGAGCGGTCCGAGACAAGACGGCAAGAAAGCCAAGAACGATATGAAGAGATAGAGGATGTGATCCGGCGATGTGGATGTTTGAAGCGTTGTTGCAAATGAAATGTGGCGAAAATGCAGCGAGTAAAGGTGATGGTGTATGTTCAAGTATAGCGAGAAGTAAATCCAGACGAGAGATGGTGTCACAATAAAACGAGAATCAAAATGAGAGATAGCAAGCAAGGTCGTCCACAGATTGAAAGGTGCGATGTTGAAGAGACAAGTGATGTGGTATGGTGGCCAAGCGGACAGAGCAAAAGAGTATGTATTGGTGGATAGCAGGGGTGCCAGAAAGGTAAAGAAAAAAGAACAAACAGGAATCAAGTAATCAGCTTTGTTGGTTGAAAGGATCTTTGAGGTGTGCTGGAAGAAAAAAAGGAAGCTAGCGCAAGTGAGAAGAGACGCAAGAAAGGAAACACAAGACTGAGAGAGACTGAGAAGGGAAGGACATGAGAGAGAGAGGCAAAGAGAGAGAGATACAGTACAGATTAACGGATATAAAGTCAAGAAATCAAAAGCCAATCGTGTTTATTTAAAGCAAAGTTCAAATCGATCGGTTAAATGTTTGAATAGGAATGCGTTCAAGGCTGATGAACAGGGACTGAAGCTGAGACAGAGGTATGTAATAAGAACGAGACCAAACAAGAGATAGGGGAATACGTGAACTAGAAGACTGATGACGATGACTGCTTAAATGACTTGACTTCAACAAACAACGGATCAACACCAGCATAAATTGGTCTCAACCAAACATAGATCGCATCCAATTTGAGTATATACCTCAGTCTCGGAGCGATTCCATAGAATGGATGAGGAAGGAATGGAAAACAAGCGAAGGGCAGGGATAAACTAGAGTGAGTTGTAGGATGAGGAGAAACGTGGGGTAAAGATATTATCTAGACTTGCAAAAAGACAAAACTCGAGTTCTTGAGCTCAAAACAAGGAATTCAAAACCAAGAAGCGAACCCCACAAGTGTCATGATGCGTGGTTAAAGCAATCTGAAGAAAAAGATGACTTTGAAATGCGTTTACCATCAAGTTCTTGGAAGGTGGAAATGGAAGTGGAGGAAAGGGAAAGTGACCATTCAAATTGTGTTTGAATTTAGATCCATCCGTCAAACTATCCATCAATCATGAATTTGAATTTCAATAAAAGACAAGTGGATCGGAGATGGTATATGTATTGTGTAAATCAATTCCATCTCATTCAGTTCACATCTGCTTTCAATCAACTTCTGATCTCTCCCCATTTTGTCAAATCATATTTGATCGGTTCAAGTCTTTCAATCAAGTCTCTGTTCGCAAAATTCAATCAAACCGCGCAACAAGACCATCTTGAGCTCATCTTCAATCTTTTGATGGACAGACAGCCCTGCAAGTTGACCTTGAGTCAAGTCTGATTACGATTCAACCTGATCCTCGGTTCAATGATATTGGAATTCCGGATCACCTCTCAATCTAGCTCCCAATCTCAATAGGGAGCCAAATCGATGTCCGATTTGGACCTCCGCATACATCTGCCAATATTGCCGCAGGTGAATAGGAGGTGATTCCCCCAAAGGTTCGTCATGAAGAGCAAACAGGTCAGTAGACCGAACTGAACTCCTTTGCCTTGAGAACACCGCCGAGATTGCTAATTGTCCCACTGGACTTGATCCGAAACAACCAACAGCCTGAAAGATAGGAAGGAAATATGAGAGTTTCGGACCGAGCCGATATATTGAATTCAGACCACGGCATCGCCCCTCCGAGACCTCAGCTGTCATATAGACCAAGCCAAACGCGTACCAAAGGTGACACACTGCTTGGATCATGAATTGAAACAGGCCACCAGGGGTAGATGCAATATAAGCCATCACGTAAAATGATGACTTCGATCAATCGTCCCGTAAATAACGTTCAAGCTTGGTGGTGAGGTAAATAGATGTGAACATGAAATCGGCGATGATGAAGACCAGACTTTTGGTCTTCGAAACTCGGAATCATGACTTAAAGGAAGAGATAGGAAAATCCAAAGGTCTGACTCTGAGACAGATACGTACACGTAGGATGATGATGAGGGTTGCTGACAATTCCTGAATGCTTAATGAATGCTAAGCGAATCAGAGGCTGATTACGTGAGGTGGGCGAGGCGTGAAATCGATTTGAAGAGGTCGGATTAGGGTTTGGCCTGAAAGATGAGTGCATGCTATGTATCAGTATCTGATTTGTAACGTGCTTCGACGATTCAGCAATCATTGGGTTGTCTTATCAACTTGAGATATGAAAGCACCGAAACTACGCGATCACTGCCCACGAGTTGCCTTTCCTTGATCCGTTTACTTGAGGAGAGTAATAGAGGAATGAATGATTGGGATGAATTGCTTGGTGCTCACTTTGTTGGTTGAGGGGAAAAACTTGGGTAGAGTGTTTTATGTTGGGATTCATACACCCAAGGGACGACGTTGATTGTGATAGTCACCCTGACTCGCCAGATATCGAAAGTAAGCCTGACCTCGAGTGACTTGACACGTGAGTCTTGGCGCTTGATGCAAATTACTCTGTAGAAAAGATCCTATTCGAGTCTCACGAGGAAGATTACCTAGTAAGTTTCGATGTGGAGGTAAAGCACAGTTCGTTGAAGATAAGCAAGACGAGTTTTTTCGATGACGATTGAAATGTTAATGAGTTTCTTGGATCGAGAGTGATCAGAATCGTGAAATAAGCTTAGAGTGAAGATTGAAGATGACAAAGGCAGTCAGATGACGTTCAAGATAAGAGATTCGATAGACTTTTGGGTGACTGATCGTTGAAGAGATAGAGAAGCCCAGTAGTTTTGAGGTAGGTATATAATATGATACGTGAAAAAATCAAAGAGAGGGAGAGCTTCGTGAAATTGAGGAAGTTGATTTCGAAATCCTGAAACCGAGTTCGATTGTTCGGAATAGATTGTTGAATGCCGGGGTATGAGCGGTCTTGAAAAAGTTTGAGAATCGGTCTACTTGATGTTTGGAACACAGTTTGAATGAGAAGAAGAAGAAGTGATGAAAGTAGACTAGAAACGAACGATTTAAGTTATGAATCGCGTTTCAAGTGCTCTTGTGAGATTGTTTGGAAAGGGTTAAGTTAGCAATTAAGTCGCCTCAAGTGGATATATATGTATGTATGGTATGTACCAACTCAGAAGAATGGTCACAATCATGTATGCGTCGGAGGATTTCGTCGAGTCAAAGCATTTTGTGGAAATCACATGCGTGTGCTTGTGAATGTTGAATGAAAGATTTATTCACCGATCGTTCTTAATGTGACATCAGTGACATCCAAGGGTGCTCGATCCGAGTACAGAGTATTGCTGTACATACACACCACTAAGCCGTTGGAGCTATCGTTATTAATATTATATGCAGCCTCTCCTCAACCACCGGTCTCCTCAACTCCGTGTTTCTTCAACTTTCCCCGAGATTGGTGAACATTCCTTTGATATATTTAAGTTGATCCAACAAAATGCCTGAGCCACAGCAAATGGATATGCACCGTCGATATGTACATATTGATCATCATTAGCACAGTCTTCACGTCGTCACAGCACATGAGGACAGCACAGGATTTCGACTCCCGCCCGGTGTAAATAATATCAGGTTTTGGCTCCGGCAGATTCAGAGCTTGATTCCTTCTTCTTTTGGTGTATAGCATGGAAACATTGTTCTGAGTTGGGTATTTCTCAACATCCAGATCACACCCAATTTTCATAACAACCAGATCATATTGAGACAATCAGACCTGCTTGAACCACCTGTTCAGTTGTCTGAGTCTATTCTTCCCTTGATTATTTTGTAATCTTTGATGATCAATCCAATGAAAAATCTTGAATAACCGAATGCCTCAGTACCTGTACATACCTTTGAAATAATTGGTCAACAATTCCATGAAGTGGATCTTTGGTTTCATGAAGCTGTAGTAAAGGTGAATGTAGCATGTGACCTACTGATCCAGCCTTGATGCCCGTACCTATGGTGTACTGTCTGAACAACTTCATCCAACATTCTGGCCCAAACCTTGTCTTCAATGATGAGTATGCATGGTACTCATTCAAATGCAGAGGAAAGAGTCTAGGCTAAACCGGATTTCCAAAGGACCACAAGCTGTGAACTATCTTAAACAAGATTATCTGGAGACATTGCACAACTCAAAGATCAGCTTTGAGGACCGCCATTATACTCCATAACCCCCCATAGTACATGCAAAATTAAATTAATAAACCAAAATCAGATCTTTCCCAAAAGATAGTAGGATACTAAACAAATTTTTGCTATTTTTTCAGCTGATGATATCAATCTCTCAATTATGGGTAGTTGGTTTGGAGCTTACTCCTGAAGTGAAGATTCTCTAACAAACGGTAGCTGACTGATGGTTTATATGCTTGTTTTAGCCATTTTTAAGTTTCTCCACATTGTGGACCATGTTCTGCTTCAACACTTATGATTTTTGGGAGCTTTATTTGATTGATATCAGCCTTAAATCCTTATTTTTTTGTTGCATTTGACACATTAGAAGATGATTTGTAAGTTATGTATCTCATGTGTAATTTCTGTTTAGAAATTTGTGTAGGAATGTAGTAGTGAGTCTACGAAGAGAGCCGGTTTAGTAAATCTGTCAAGGAACGGGATGGATTCAATTTGGGTCTCAGATTTTGGCCGTTGGGTGTACTTTGCCTTTCTTCTGGGGAGAAAAACATCACTAGTCACTCTTGACTACAAAACACCGTGATATTGTAGAATTTGAGGATGTCAGGATGCCAGCTATTGATGAAGACGTTCTTGACCTTACAGTTTCGATGAAGGAGAACATACTTTAATTCTCGGGATGAGATACTGAGTTCAAAAAAGAATTCTCATTTAGTTTTCAACACATCCAATGATGGTATCACGATCAAAACGTCAAATCTTCAATTCTAGTGCATGATATCTGTACAAAAAGAGCATACATGAGCTAGTTTTGTTATACAGGTGCTCCTAGTTTACATCATAGCTTCCCAAAAAGACACAGAGCCAGATGGTGACAATTCTTGGGAAGAAGCCCCTTTCAAAGGGACGTGTCTCGAAAATCAAACATTGGACAGCCAGAGGGACAACATCCTTTCAACCAATTTGCATCGAGGACGCGCAGGCCAGGAGAACAGTGAGAATGCACTACATAATGGATCGATATCCAAACATCTTCATCAAAGCCAACATATACTCTTGTGGTTTTCAAGAGCTGAAGATACAGTTGACTGACGGGGCCGTTGCTGATGCTCTCTGTGATGAGATGATCTTTATCAAACCTTGTCAGAATCATTTCGATCCCAATCCCGTCAAATTGAATTTCAAAATTGGCTCTGAGTACTGACGATTGATCGCAGAACAAAACTCTCATTCAGGGGTAACTGATCCATAGTAGTATTTCTGCCAGGAAATACGATCTTCAATTCTAGTCCATGGTAAATGTATCAAACAAGAGTATACAGAGGCTAATTGAATTGGATCTCTGTCCTTTATGTATAACATAACTACCTAAAAAAATTGTATCTAACTAACTTTTCGCAGAAGGAGTGAAATAGAAGATTGAATCTAACTGACTTTTCATAGAAGGAGTGAGATAGAAAGAAACTTCAAAGTGTTGAAAGAAGAAATAAATGGAAGACCGAATCTATCAGCAGGCTGGTAAATTGGGGATTGTTTTGCGACTGATTGTGTCGAGCTTTCCGCATGCATTTGTGACGATGGATGCTTTGGTTGATCCGGTAATCTTCACGTTGTTGAACTGGAGTAGTAGTGAGGAACAAAGAATCGTATCTTTCGTAAGAAATTGTGCAGAAAAGCTAGGAAATTCTCAGGACAATACCTGGAGACCACTACAAGGAGAATGCGCGGGACAATTGAGTGTGACTGGTGCCCTATATTTACTGCCGGTCCCAACGAAGTTATTGAAGGTAATATCAGACCAGGTTTGGATTTCTTCACTGCGCTTGTTTCGCCTTGAAAACTGAGGTTTTAGTGTTGCGCCCCAGGTGTAGTCCAACTAGTGCAGGCGGGAAGAAAGATGATTCAAAAGTCTGTGTGATCAACGAAAACTTGAGATGAAATTTCCCTTGTGAGACACCTACCTTGATAGGATAAGCAACGTCGGTCTAGAAAGTGGGGCGAAAATGATGTGCAGAGAGGGCTATATCAACACAAAGTGAGACTTGTCACAGATTCACAGCTTATACTTACCAATTTGAAGTCCGAGTAGGTCAGGTTCCTGAAATTAAAGGAAATAAAAGTGGTCAACAAACGAGCATGAATCAGAGATCCTGTTTGCAAGCCATATCAATTACTTTATGGTGCCACCAGCTCCGGGATAACTCTTGATGATCATCTGCAATGTTGAACCATATTTGAGTCAGCCATACAAAGATCCACTGAATCACTCCCTCGGCGTGTAAAACTTGCAAAAAATTCACCCCATTGGCTGCATTGTCCACAGTCACGTTACGGTAGTTGAGGTTTTCAATGCGGTAATTTTTGGCACTGGGCCCCATGCTACCAATTCCACAGCCTGATGATTGATTAAAGGCGTAGAGCAAATCAAGGAATTCCGTTGACAGGATATGAGCTGGAATTGTCATTCGGAATAGCAAGAGCTTTCAAGCGTAATTGAGGAATCAAGTCACTGACCAGTACCTCCGATGCAGTGCACATTTTCGACTTTCAGTCCGACCATAGGACTCTTAGCTGTGACACATCTATAATCAAACACTGTTGTCAATCAACATAGAACTCAAGATGAGGAGAACGATATGATTTGACTGACTCGTCTCCATTTTCAACCACGACTATGTAGTCCAATATTTTATTTCAGCACAAGTATTAGAGACTTTGTGACGTTTGAAAGCTTACCATCATGCACATATCTGAAAAAGTGGGCAATTTACGATGTTTGAAACTTTAGCAAGAGGTTGAAATAAGAATGAGGTTCTACAATAGGCAAAAACCTACATGGCCGAACCAGCAACGTTGATGCCATCCGTTGACCCAATGTCTTTACTGTGAATTTCAAAGTCGTGGATATGGATGCTGTTGGGCCCACAATAAGTTCATTCTATTAAAAATCGTCGTATTCTCAGCGTGATAAGCTGTAAGAGGAGAGCTGACTTTTTCCCGAGCCAGATCACCAAGTCTGAAGGTAGGAAGCCAATCTCAGTGATCGATGTTGCATATCTGAGTTTTAGTCAACTTACGGTAAAGCGGGGCGTCGTACAAACTAAGCTGTGAAAACAAAGTCAAGACATATATCAATGAGGAGTCTTTCGGCGTATTGGATTGAGGAAAATGATATGTACACCGGAGTAATCAACCGTGTCGCACTGATCAAATCGCACTAGCCGAGGGCGTCTGGGGTTCATGTGGAGCTGCGAAGCGAGCAGATTCTAAACATCAGTCTCTCAAAGAAAGAAAAGAGATTCTAAGGACTCTCATACGAACGTTTCCACCCGGTCGATATCTGTCCCCATTGCCATAAAGCTTACCGTTTCCATTGACGATGATCTGCAGAGGAATATCTGGTGAGTGGCATGGTCTCCTTTTAGTACGAAGAATGGATAATTAGGCCTACGTTACTACAATGCGAGAACAATACCATGTTATCTTGCAACTGTTCGCAGAATAAAATACGTCAAGGATATGCTTCAGGCCGCTCTTCGGTAGCGCGTACCTTGGGATCATAAGGCATATAGAGATGGCCAAAGACTGTAACGGTCATATATTTCGACTTGTCGAATACGACCTTGCTTGCCAATTTGTAGTTTCCTGAAACACCACGGAGATGCCAATATGAGAGTTCAGAGGTCAAAACCGAGATCCAAACCAATCGAACTCGGCTCTTTCTTACCTGCAGGTACAAGGATAACGGTGTCAGAAGCCTCTGTTGTGATCGCCTTTTGAGCGCATCCAAATGCTTTCATCAGAGCCGGACCAATGTCGGTTTGATTATCGGCCTGTTCCGGTCATGCAAAATCAACGTCAGGCACAACTTTGATAGACTGTTTAGTTCTCAAACTCACCACAGCTCCGAAATCCATTACGTTACAAATTGTAACAGCTGAGACATCGGCATAAAGTCTGGAGAAGATGAAAAATGATATAGAAATGAGCTTGAACAGCATACTGTATGAGTTTTCTCCTGTTGAAGATAAAAGACTACTAGGATTACGAAAAGCTGCTTATGTGAAATGAAAGGTAGATGAAAGAAAGGCAAGTCGAGGGAAGTGAGAGAGGGCAGCAGTGTGCAGACAACCAAGACGCAACTTGTTTTCAACTCTTGAAATTTTAATGGACAACCAGAAGGAGAGGTACCCTTTCAACCCTTTCCATTCACGATGCGCAGACAGGGAAATGGTGAGAATTCAGGGTGCAGTACTGAATCTCAGAGCACGTAAATCGAGCTGGGTGGCGCAACAGCACGCCATCGTCGATTAGATTCAAGATATTGTTGTAGCACGTCTTGGAAATACTTCATTACACAGCCGCAGAGCGTCCAAGTGTGTAGTCAACAGTGATGAACTGCAGAATAGAGGCGAACCACGGAAAAGGTCAAAAACTGCGTCACTTGCGGTTTGTATTTTTCGCTTTTCACCTGTCCAAACTTTAATGCTTCTTGAACCGCTGAAACCTCAGGGTCGTCGCCGATTTGACTATTGCTGAGAAGCCAAGAACTCTGAGAGTACCCCGACTTGGATGTTTGTGATCTGTTTTTTTGAAGCATTGCTTCAAGTGCCTCCTGAGCCAAAGGCTATCAGGCACTAAACTGCTTGTGCTCCGCCCCAGTAAAAACCCCTGTGGGGAAAAGGTCACGTGCTGGCTGTTT
>KZ123192.1:4134-17277 GCA_002157025.1 Melampsora abietis-canadensis | reverse complement strand
TACCCCACAAGCTCAACGGCTCAAAAACTCTCATTCTTCCATCGGTTCAACATATTGATATCCTGTAGTAGGACTCCTATCAATCAAAGAAAACACACACACACACACACACACCAAGATCATCAATCAATTTGAAAATCTAATCATCACTAAACTATTCAAAGTAAAACTAAAAAATTCCTTACTTTTTCTTAATCCAAAGTCTCCAAACCAAATACCCTAAAACCCCAAGGAATCCCAAAACAGTCAACCAACCCACCAATCCTTTCCCCCATCTTTCCCACCAACTCGGTTCATAAGGTTCAAGTACTTTATTCAAACTTAACACTCCACCTCCTAAAGAAACAAACAGTTTATCATCTACAATCAAGTTGGGTGTCACTTTCCCGTAATTAATCACTTTAGCTGAATCATGATCTCCATTAGTCCCTCTGGCTCCTTTGATTCCTATTAACCATTTCGCCTTGTCTTCATTTGTTTCTTCTGAATTCCTTTCTAGAATCGTGTTTAATCTTAAACTTACATCTCCATATCCACTGGGTCCACCTTCACTACGACTTAAAAGAGTACTGTATACGATCCCATCACCCAACACTAACGGATGAAAAGGTGCAGGCTTGGGAGCTGGAGGTGATCGTGAGCTACCAGCTGAAGGTGGTTTGGTCGGAATAATATGCTGCATCACCAAAGACTTTAATAAGACCGGACTTTCAAGATAATACGTCAAATTGATCTTCGTAAATGCTTCGTCAGTCGGACAAAGGACAGTATAACTATTTCCAAGTCTTGCTTTTCGTTCCTCATCATCCTCCGGAAGATGACTCAGATTCTTATGTAAAACCCAGCTCATATTACTAGCCTTGATCAAATCTACCATGGTTGAAGCTTTTGCTCCTGCCATCAATTTCGATATATCAATGTCAAGACTGGCTGGTAGTTCAACCTGGTTGATCACATTCAAACTTCCAGTTTCAATCAGACGATCATGTTTGTTCACCACTTCCGAATCACGAATCTCGCCATTCAGTGGTAAGCCATGTGAAGTAGGTCCATGCAGAGTCACGTTTTCTCCATCAGGCTTTGAAATATAGATCTCAGTTCCTTCCAAGGTAGGATAACGATGACTATCGCCAACCGGAATTTTACGAAGGTATACAACTTCTTCAACAGCATGGTATCGCAAGACTCGAGCTAGATCTGATTTCGATTTTCCTAAGAGTAGATAATCCATGATCAGGCCGAGTGATTCAAAAGCCTTGTTAGTTGGAATGAAGTAACTCAAGCCAGGATACGTTTTCAATTCTTCATCTATTCCTGCTGCAAAGATTGATGCGACGCAAGTTGAAAGTTTTAAATCGGATAATGCGACTTCTAATAAATCTGAAGGTCTTTCGATGATCTGGGAGATCAGATAGATCAATGAATTACCAACTCGAATCGGTTCGACTCCCACCACGTTCACGCCACCGAAGCCAATCAGAGAGCGTTTTTTGTCGGACCTAGATGTACCTTTCCCGTCGCTTGCTGAAACTGAGACTAAGATCTGTTGCTTGAGACTACCGTTGGTACGTTTGAGGTCGAGCTCGGTGCTGAGTAGCGTTCCATCGCTCAGTTCTTCAGGTGGATGTACGCCACGAACCACATGATATTTTAGCACGTCACGCAGCTCTTGAGAGTCATTTGCTGGTAATGTAGCCCATCGGTCAGACGTTGCTCCGGAAACACTGAGGTCAACATTGTCGAAAACATCGTCTCGTGGAGCAAGGATAGTATAAGGCTCAACAGTTGAGTTGGCTAGATACGTCGTGGAAAGGTTGGCAGTTCGAAATAAGGAGACCAACTTGGTACAGTTCAATGCGAGCAAGTACTTTTCGAGTGAAAGTGAGACAGTCCCGTCAGGAAGGAAGAGTTGAGGAACGAGATGCAGAACACCTAAGCACATCCAAACCAAGTCAGAAAGATGTCACAAACTTGATCAGAGTATCTGAATAAAAAGAAAATATTATCAGCACTGACCATTGTTGGTGAGTAGATCATGGCCAGTGAGCTTAGTACCGTTGACGGTGAGAGTTTCGGTGCGAGCGTCAACGTCTACTGAAAGCTGATGACCTTGACTGGTGACGACAGGAACGGGCTGATTGGCTTGATGAACCGCTTGCAAGAGTTGATGATAATAACCAGGTTGATCTTGGGGTAGGCCAGCTGGAGAACTAAAACTCTGAAAGACCTTGATTGCGTCATCGGAGCTGAAGTTTGATTTAAGATAGCTGAGTTCGATAGGATCCAAGGTATTCCAGGCTTCATTTTCAGGAGCAAAGATAGTAAGATGTGGTGTCGAGTCAAGTTGATCAAAGAAACTTTCAGATAAGACTTCGGCCAAGATTGAAAGCTGGGGCGTAGATCGAATGAGAGTAGAAAGTCGTGGTGGAGGTGTCAAGACACGATCGAGTGGAATCAGAATTCCATTGGAAGCGAGTTGACTTTCATTGAGGCGGAGTAAGGTACCGTTATCACCGTATGGGTCAACGTCTAGATAGGTTTTTTGATCGCGTTGGATGACTCGCAGCTTTTGACCTTTGCCACCTAGTAAGCTGGGCGGGGATTCAATGGGTGATTCACCAGGATGGCGAGGAGTGATAGATTGATTGACTGGAAGTGGGAAGAGAAGAGTTTCAAGCATAGTTGGTGTATCGCTTGAGATCGAAGTAGGTAAGGTGAAGTTGAGGATATGATATAAGAGGGTTTGTCGAAGTTCAAGTTGAATGTTATCAGGATTTGAGGAAGCTTGATGAGATTCAGGATTAAGGGCGAGAGAAAGTAAAGGATGAGTTTCGATCGCATCGTTTGTTGGTGCAAAGAAAGTGGATGAGTTGAGAAAGTTGATGATGGGTACCAGACGAGCACGTTGAACTAGATGAAGTAGACTTGAATAAGAGGTTGAGTTTGAGAGTAAATCGATGAAGGTGACAGTTTGAGAAGAAGAGGACGGAGTTGTTGTTGATTTTGTTGAAGTTGAAGTTGATGATAATTGAAATGGTGATTGAATTGAAGTAGATGATGATGAATGATAAAATGAGTATAGTAAGAGAGTGATGATAGTAGTAAGAGTTGATAGTTTTTGAGTTGACATGATGATGATGATGATGATGATGATGATGAATCGATGAGAATGGTAAAGTAAGTAAGTAATCAAGTCAAGTGGTAGTGAATCGAGTTCAAGTTGAGAATGGTTGAGAATGGGTTTTAAAATACTTTCTGAGTTCAAAATGACTTAAATGCTATTTTTAAGTATACCTAGACTTAACTTAACATTGCCTTCTCCGATCTCATACTTATTTTGACCATTTCACAAGCTTCACACTTCGCCCTTGTAAACCAATGTGTAGAATTCATTTTTACATTTCAGATTTGGAAAGATTGAATCAGTTAAAAAGACAACTTCACTTGTTTATGACATTCCAATTCTTCTTTTCACAAAAACAAACACATGTACACAGTCCTTTCTTCATTTGTTCAAGAGATTTCATAATTGAGAGGAAAAGAGCTTCGAGAAAATATATGACGAATGGGTAGTACATGGGTTACTATCGAAGACTATTCGGATTTCAATTTGATTTAGGCTAGAGCTGAACTTTAAGAAGCAAAAACAAAGCCTAACATTGCGAAAAGGAGGATGTAGTTGCTCAAACCATATCAAGGGAATTGGACAATCACTTTTTTGTATCACAAAGTAGAAGAAAGCAATGAAATTGAAATTGAATGAAGAATGAAAATCTTCTGGGATCGGACTTGATATTGTTAGTCACAAGCAATTGCACAATACCAACAATTCACATTCATTTTCAGTTTTGGAGATGATGGATATAGAAAAGACTCAAAAAAAATGTAAGCATAGAAAGTAGAGAGGCTAAGAGTATGTTCATTTTTTGAATGCATTCAAACCACATGAAATCAACGTGGTTGATTATTCCATTGTGGTGGGTTTGGTCTCGGAGGTAGACCGTGAAGATTGGTTTGCGTAGGGTTTCTTTGTGATGAATCAAGGTTGGTCAAATTCGCACTTGGGCGAGAGCCAAAGTGTAAAGGTTGAGCAAACTGGGAACTGGCGCTGTCTCGTATGCCTGTGACACCCAAGCCAGGTAAGTTACTAGCTTGACTGATGCGATCGAGTCTAGGATGTACGTGGTTTCCAAACAAAGTCCCAACCGGATCTACAGGCGTCGGTCTCGCACCCTGCACACTGTTAAGAGGCGTGGCTGATGGGGTAGATCCATTGGCTGTGGGTCTAGTTGGTTGAGTACCGGTCGAGTTATTGATAGGCACAGCTGATGGAGTGGGTCTGTTGGATGTGGCCCTACTTGATTGGGTACCGGTCGAGTTGGCGGTGAGTGGCGAGTCACCTGTGGAACTGGCCGGAGGGTGCATTTGCGATTGAACTGAGGCAGTTTGTCGAGGTCGTTTGTTTCCACTCGGTCCAGCGGTACGAGGTACTTCGCTAAGTCGCCTTTTGCTAGACGGAGGTGATCCGACGCCGGTCGGATTGGCCTGCGGATCGGCTCTCTCGGAACGGTGAGCAGAGCCAGGGGTGGTGGCTGAAGAGCTCGAGGTCTCGGGGTCGGAAAGAAGGGGAACTTTATACCCACTGTACTTCCCTGTCACCCGTCGAACATTGGCTGCGTTCTGGATCCAAGCGATTATGTAGCGAGTCACCTCGGTATTGTTTTTCACCTCTCGAGGATACTTTGCACGAACTAAAATAGACAACACATCAATCAGCTGTGACGATCGAAAGGGAAAGAAAATGGAAGATGCTCACTGTCAATTTTGAATAATTCGATAAGTTCTAGAAGTCTTGGGGTAGATAATTGACGACCATGCTTGCTGATCAAATAAGGGATCCATATCATCTCTACAGGTGATATCATCGCTTTACGGCCTCGTCTGATGGGCTCGAAGATAGCTTGAGGTGTGTTCAGCGGGATAGTGAATTGGGTGTTGGGCGGTGCAAGTAGTGAGATTTGCATAAAATTGTCGAGTAATAATTTAACTTCGGCCTTCAACTTTTGCGGAACAGGCGTGTTTTGAAGTGTGTCTAATTCCTTCTGGACGCGTTGAGAGGTGAAATGACTCGGAGGATCATGTTGCTCCTTATCACGTAGCAACATGACCATTGCACTCATCGTTTTGTAGTCCTGGATAAGATGGTCAACAAAAAGTCAGTTAAACCAATCAATTCCATCCTGCAACACAACTTAAAACTCACAGCTCCTCTGGTCATATTGACGATTCGACCGGCCCATCCATCAGGATGTTTGTCATCACGAGTCATGTACGTTGTAGTCAGCTCGTTGATGTATTGTGCCCACCTGTTAACAGTGGACATTAAAAGTTTAAGTGTTAGCACAGCTGCCCACAACACATCTCAGATGATGTATGTACTCACGGTCCAGTCCCAGCGGCCATTTTTTCTCCAATAGTGAGAGGTTTGCCCTCCTGTACCAATCTGAAAATATCACGTTCTTGCATTTCATCTAATCCAAGATATAGAGCAGTAGTGATCCCTCGGCTGAAAAAGGTCTCTTTCAGCTCTTCAGGCAATATTAAGCGTGAAGGGCTAGGCGGATTTGATTGCTTGAAATACCAGGCTTTGCCTGGCTGTCTGTAAATGGTCAGATACAAACGATGTCAGTTAACAAATGATTTGACATGCATAACGCTGCAGAAGTCTTACCTGATCCATGGGATCTGACCATTGATGAACCTGACAATGCGTAGTAGTGAATTAGTACACTGAGATGGATATGAAAAAAACATGAGAGAAAAGGAATTTGAACTCAACAACTTAATACTTGTCAACCGTTGTTTGCCGTCCATGCAAACCCACGTTTTCTTCGTCTTGAAATCCCCCGTCGAGCTTGAGCCTTCGTCTTTAACTTGCACGGCCACCTGGGTTCGTCTTTCGCTGAAAAGCAAAGTGGGAACCCACTTGCTATAAAGTTATAAAATGGAGGATGAAACAACAAGAAAACAACGGTCAACGGAATGATCACAAGGATAGCGAAAGGTGGGAGTGAGCTCACTTTTTGAAAATCGAATCGATTAAAGACGATTGTGCACTGGTGTCAAAGTAAATGGCGTAAGTATGAATCCGTCATGATTGTCTCGGAAGTTAGTGCTTACGCTTTCACCCAAACAACATCACGTTGATACGGTGGCTCTACATCTATCGCACCCCTGGATGACAAAGGGAATGAGCAGGGATCGAGGATTAGGCAACGATCGATGCGAGGAAAAGAGATAAACGCACTTTGACATCTGCTGATAGAGTTCCTATCAAGAGCAAGACCCACCAAAACACGTGAAAATTTGCTTAGATATGCGGACCACATCAGAAAAGAAAGATAAAAGATGTTTTACGTACCCTGGTGGACATCACTCTGCAGTTCGCAGATTGAATTTCGCCCGGGATCTCGTCAACTCCCAATTCGTCAACGGCCGAACCAGCGTCTGTATCGTCCTCGGGTTCCGATGGATCTTCGCTCGGCAAACGACGTCGTGGAGGCATATCGAAGTTCAGGTATGTGCTCCGGATTGATGCCGTGGTACTTTCGAACGATCGGTTCTAATCGAACGTTTATAAAGATGAGAGAAGGGTTACAATCTGCGAGATAGACTAAAGCGATCAGTAACCAAGCGTGTTGCTGTACCATGGCCAGCGAGTTTGCACAATGTATCAGAGGCGAAAGAGGAAAGTAAACCGATGTGAACGCCGCCGTGCAGACTCAGCATCATCGTTGTGACCCAAGAAAGCGTGAGGATAGATACTCTGACTGCGTATGAGGTGATGCACCCAACCCAAAAAGCGGTCGGGTTAGATCACATGATTTGATCGCGAAAGCTAGATCATGGATGTGATCGATGTGATCTCTGGTGTTGAAATACACTTCATGAGGAGCCGTGAAGGTATTAGCATATTGGGCTGGTTAACTGAGGATGATCAATTGATTCATCAGACATCTCATGTACATGTGTTTTGATGTTTGTTCGACAAACGCGTTATGGCCCGCATGGGGACCGCAGACAAATCATCAACAAACGATGATCACAATACATATTGAAATTTAGGGGTGCGAGGGTGTTTGGAGAAATGGTGATGTAGAAAGAAGCAAAGCCGAACGGTTTGTAGAATGGATGAGGCAAGAAGAGGGGTCTACATAGAAGTGAAAGCTGTAGTCTCACCAGGTGTGTATAGTAATCGGACGCGATTCGGAGAGGCTAGTAAGGATGGGCAACAGAGGATGGTTGAGTGATGGAGAGAGAGGATAGGATATCAAAATAAGTAGTACTGTGAGTTGAAGTGTAAAGGGTGTTAAATGAAATTTGTAAGGGCAGGTTGAGGTCTGAAGGTGTATAAAGTGGTGATAGATAAGGACTACACTGATGTGTTATAATTGGTTTTTGAGATGGATCTAGTCAAAAGGTAGAGTGATTGAAGCAGAGAAGAAATCAAAATGGAGGTTAAGAAGTCTGCTATAGGGCTGTTGGAGGAAAAGAGGAAGAAAGATGAAACATGAATGAATGTTTTGAAGGAGGGAAAAAGCAGAGAGATGAAGGCCAGTATTTATACCTACTTGGCAAGTGAAATCAAGCTGATACAGCAGATGACCAAAAGGGTAGATTGAATTTGCTTTAATCAGGTTTGAAAGCCAGCACTTAAGATAGAATAAGCTTTTGAGCTGGGGGTTAAACTGATGAAGAGATGATGATGTGTTGAATTTTTTACAATAACCTTATGTATGTAGGTGGGATCTAAATCCAATAAAATCCACATTCTTCTGTGAGACAATTACCAAATCTCCCCACTATAGCTTGTAACATTGATACAGAAAAGAAGCAACTTAATTAAGTGCCAATACAGTCACAAACAAGATTTAATTACATACAAACCTCTCAATCACACAAATTACATATACAGATTTATGTGATTTTGGCACATGACTGTATAGATTGTGATATTTAGCATGGATGAAACACAGCCTTTCTAATTTAAAACATTGCCAAGGCCACTCACTCAGCAGCCTATGACATCATTCTGTAGCAAGGGGGGTGATTGGGAAAATGTTAAGAAGAACTACTCAACTATGAATCTCACTCTCTCTCACAACACAGCCAAAGGTTTATGAATGTAGAGTTCTTTGAGGGTATATCAAATTCAAAGTGTCAAGCTAGAAATTCACATAATTTAGTTTTTGCCTTAGCTTGCAACAAGATGTGGGAATGTAAAGCTGTGTAAACTAAAAAATTAGGGGATCATCTGGTTCAGATAAGCAATTGAAATACATATTATTAAAAAAACCTAGAGACTCCTATGATCCAATTTGGCTTGGCTTGAAGCAAGATGTGTGTATGTAAAGCTACGCAAACTGTAAGTAGCTGATCACCCAATTTAAATAAGCAAACTAAGTACATATTGTTACACAAAGCTAGAAACCTCCATGATCCAACTTGGCTTGGACCAAAGGAAGATTTGGGAATGTAAAGCTGGCAAACTAAAAAACAGGGGCTTGCATGATCCAAATAAGCAAGTTAAGTAGATGCAAACTAAAAAACAGGGGATCACCTGATTCAGATAAACAATTTAAGTACATATACTCACAAAAAACAGCTAGAAGATTCCATGGCCCAATTTGGCTTGGCTTGAAGCAAGATATGTGTATGTAAAGCTGTGCAAACTGTGAACAGGGGATCACCTGATTTAGATAAACCATTTAAGTACACATACTCACAAAAAAAGCTAGAAGCTCCCATGCCCCTACTTGGCCTGGCTTGAAGTAGGATGTGTGTATGTAAAGCTGTGCAAACTGTAAACAGGGGACCACCTGATTCAGATAACCCATACATATACTCACAAAAAAGCCAGAAGCTTCAATGACCCAATTTAGCTTGATTTGAAGCAGGGTGTGTGGTAAGCTATATATGTAAAACAGGAGAGCTCCCTGATTTACCCTACACATCATCTGAAAGTGACATTATCTATTATGTACAAGAGCAAACATCATGAATGAATTCAAGGTTCAACAAATATATATGCAAGGCTCTGATTATAGCTCAAACCTATCACAGCATCATGCATCACCATGCAAAATGAGGAAGCATCTTAAACCTTGCATTCAATGAAGTTCAAACACCCATCGGATTACCTCTGACCCGGATGTCTATCATCCAGTCTATTTCGTCACGATTTGGCTCGAAGGTAAAAATCATGAGCTTCAATCCTTTTGTAAATCTCAAGTCTCGATGTGCGTCGTTGATTCTTCAAATCATGCGACTCCCATCAATCGCCTTCGAAACCGTTACCGCCATCTTATAATCGTTCCCTTTTTTTGAAAAACAGTTTTCCAACCATCTATATCACAATACGAGGACGTTTTAGTCCAATTACCCATGTACAAAATGAATGGAGTTCGTGCAAATTGATAAAGTTCAAAGAGTAATTGTATTGAGGGTCCTCAGAATCACTCTACAAAGGGTATATAAAAATGAATGGGGCACTTATTTGTAGGGTGCTCCTTTGATTTTCACATCACAAAACTATGCTTCTACTTCTGTTGGTGTGATCTATTTCAGTAATGCTGTGAGAGCTGTGAGGTCTTGTCTCTCCATACAATCATGAGAAGAACTCAGATGACTTACAGATAGAACAGTATTAGGGTTCACAAACTGAAAAAAAGTTTAACCAGTGTGACATGTAGTTGTTCCTTTCTTGATTCTTTCATCTCAGAATTTACAAGATTGATATCATGGTGATGCCTACACAGAGAAGTCCATCTCAAGCACATCTTTTCCCTCAAGAGTTTGGTTGCTCTTACAACAAGCCAATCTATATATACCTCATACCCAGATTACACTCACAAGTCGAATTTTTTATTTGGCTACTCAACTGATTTGAAACAGGATCTGAACACTACTGCCGAGTTTACATCGAACGTTTTCTGACTGGGAATACTTCGCATATTTTCATCAGAATCGCGTTGCAATGAGCTCAGTTTTGTATGTTACAGAAATCCGTGTCTCGTTCAACATCGATAGATAATCTAGTTAAAAAGGACATCGGAAACTAAATTGTTCATGTTCAGGACATCTCTCCCCGTACAACATGCCTCGGCACTCCTAAATGCTCCAAGAACTCAATGTCAGATGCGGCTTACATTCATTCTATTTGACAAGGATATCGTCGAGTAAGGGTAACTAAGAAAGAAAACCCACCAACTGTCCAAGCTTCCAACATTGATGTCCTTCTTGAGAGTGACAGGTCATGAGTTTCAGTGGTGAGTGACACACAAGAGTCGATAGAACGCATACAGATTTCACATGTCTTCCATATTTTCAATCACCTCATTCAGCTCATCCTTCCCAAGCGCAATCCATAACCATTCATCATCATCTTCCACCATCTCCACATCGTCCTTTTCACGTTGGTCGCGTCCGCTAGGAGCCTCCGTACGACCCGCGATGATACCATGATCTCTGAATTCGACCAAAAGAGCCGACATCTGACTTTCCACAGATGCTACGAATTCTGTTCTAGCTAGTTCAAAAAGTGATCGACTAGCCATTGCCACTGGCGGAGTCTCATCCAAAGAAATTCCTTTTTTGAAGTATTGATCGAGGATGCTTTGTTGAGCAGATGTGATACTTTCGTAAGCTTGTAGCTGATGTTGAGCCAGTAGCCGAAACAATGACTTGGCTTTGACAGTGAGGGAAGATAAGACATGCATGATTGATTTCGAAGTTGCTGGACCATTCTGACGCACATCAGATCGAGAGGTATTTGATCCAGTGACAGTAGGTGGAAAGATGGTAGGTGGGAGTAAATCGGATAACGTACCGTCCAAGATACTCTCGAGCGTATAGGGTAGATGAGTAGAAAGACGATGATAAAGAAAGTTGTAACCACATGCGCCAATTTCGAGATGTCCGACAGTGCTGGCAGATGCATCAGGGCGAGCAGAAGCAAGGGTTGACGGAAGGATCAAAGGCGCATAGATGTGATCGATAGACGCGAGAAAATGAATATTGGGCTGAGCAGCTAGCATGCTGAGAATAGATTGAGCGCGGAGGTTTCGGAAGCCGCGTCCATCTAGATTATGGATCAAGACACAGATCGGTGTACGGATTGTGTTGAGAGTTGCACACAGTTTACGAGCACGAGCTTCTAGAACTTCGAATGAATTCATTCGACCAGATCCGAATCCATCACTAGTCTCATCTATCTGATTGACAATCTCCTCAATACCGATCAAGACATCACCAACTTGTGATCCAGCCTGAAATCCATTGATCACCAGGCCTTCCCAACCTTCTTCGTTCACGAGAGCCTCTTCCAAAAACTCATTCAAGGCAACACGCTTGCTACCGAGACCGTGAAATATTAAAGAAAATCCGTGTTCGAGCTCTTTACGCCATTGGGGCCAGCGCTGGGTATGAGAAGTTCGAATAGCGTTTGGATCGTGTTTCTCAGGTATATCATCAAATGCATCAATGTAGCTGGGGATTGTAAAAGGTTCCCAATCTGGCCGAGATGAAAATAGATTGGATGAGGTTGGATGAATTTTACTGTGTGCGATAAAGTAGGCGTCCTCAGAATTCTTCGAGTTTAGAAAACCGCGTTCAACTTTTTTACCATCCTCTAGCTGAACCATCAGATCAGCATCAGCATCCTCCTCCTCGTCGGTAGAAGAATCAGCGTCGCCATTCAATTCGAACACCACGCTTCGTTTCGTACGTGATTGCTTTGGAGTTTTATCTTCGTTGGTAATGTTGATATAAGATTCCTTGGCTGGAGTTAAAATGCTAGTAGACTTCTTCAATGGACTAGAACGCTTTCGAGGGCTTGGAGGTTCAAGATCGAGTTGACGTTTTTTAGACTGAGATCGAGTTGGAGTTCTACTACTAGACATGATGTGCTCAAGAAATATCAATCAAAGTTAAGATTGATGATTAAAGAAAGAAAGTTAAAAGGCTCAGAAGGACTTGAGAATCACGTGATCTGAACTCAAACTGTCACGAATAAATCACAGATTGATGACAGAAAACCAATCAAATCTTGGAAATCTATCCAAGGAAAGATGTATCTGGATTCATTCTGTCTAAACAACCACTCACATTCTGTTGTTCGGACTAACAAATCATGTTTTTAACCACTTCATCTCAATCTTCAGCAAAGAGACTGACATCTAAAGCAAGCTCTGTTCAAGTCATGATATCAAATATCCTTGACTACAAAATCAAAGAAGAAAACAAACATCTTTACCTCTTTGAATGCTCCACTTCATACCACATACATGGAGCTTGATAGCTTCTTTGGTGCAATTGGATTCGACGGGGAAGGCTTGTATGTTGTAATTGAAAATCAAACTTTCAAGATTTGAGCCAAGTCTGTGCCAGATCACAGACCAATTACGCTGTGCTCATAAATACTTACCGCTTCGGAAAGAAGTGGCGAGAATTATGGAAGTTGAATTATTTGGTCCTGATAGAATGGTTGATGAATTCAAACTGAAATAATTGGTCCTTTCCAAGTGAGTGAGCTAGATGTGCTCAACCTTGGCAGTCAATTCAAATGTAACACTTCAGCTTCTGATGTAATACAAAGATCGCCATTGAGGCATGAATCTGGTGGATCCCACGCAACTGTACATGTGATGCTTGTGTTTAGATGCAGCTCTACCAGTCAGTGAAATCCAACAATTCTGCATCTTTATTTCCAATTGTTCTTGGAAGACTATCTTATACCATATCTTAGTGTTGCACATCATGATTGACAGACACCCTTCTACCCTACCACATCCTAACAGAATGCAGTAACCGTACTGTAACAACAATTTAACAACAAGCATTGTGAGTGATTCTCAATAGGATTATTAGGCACAGAGGGGGCCAGGTCCATATCTCTGGGAGTCACACTGGGGGGGTGTCCTTTTTTTAGAAGGCGCGCCTGTGCACCTTTGCTCTTGTCAAAACCGCGCCTAGGCACCACTGGTGCGCCATTATGTCCCAAAATTGAGCTCAAATCAAGCAAGACATGTTTTTTGATAATTTCAGGTCCAAAACTGCTTTGATAAACAAAAAAGTGAGATCAAG
>KZ123191.1:5303-15363 GCA_002157025.1 Melampsora abietis-canadensis | reverse complement strand
TCTGGGACTCATAGGTAATATATATAAAGACACAAAAGGAAATAAAGCTAAGAGTTAAGAGACGCGCATACAAATAAGCAACTATGACAACATTTCAAAATAATGAGCGAAAAGACAAATGATGAAATATCAGTTATGAAATGGCACATAATATCATAATGTTGTAAGATCACACTTTGCAAGATTTGAAATATAACAACTATATTTGTAACCAAGCAACAATAGCCACTAGTAGATAGACACGTACTGATCTAGGAGAAATTTTAGTACTGGTGTAAGAAATGTAATCACATAAAGATTCAGCATCTGGATTAAAACAATAGCCAAATTGAGAACAAAATTAAAAAAAACTTTTGAAACCTGCTTTGTATTTTTGAATAGTTGAAAGGTTCACTGTTGATTGTTTATTAATAATGGTTAAAGCTTTGATTTGTTCTACAGTGGAAATATTCAAATTGATAGTCATGACTGATGATGCCAATGTAACAAAGAATCTTTAAAATAGTCAAGGTTCACTTTGGTACCACCAGATGATATAGTAAGATCAATGTCAAGAATTCTTACTGAAACCGGTGAATATTCTCTTCTTACTTCATTGATATTATTTCTTGATAATAAGTTGGCACAAGAGTCTTGGATACGCGGAATATGAGTGACTTTGACTTTAGCTTGAGAAACAACCAACCGTTTGATGATGTGTCAAAACAAAGGACGGACCAACTGATTGGGACGGTGAGAGTTGAATAAATTAAATACAAGCTTATTGTCAGTATGCACATAGATTCTCTTAGAACAAGCATTGATACCCAAATCAATAGCCAATACCACAGCCAGCAATTCCGCCCAAAAAACGTTTTGACCCAGAGCCGGAATGTTCAAATAAAATGTGCATTTTTTCCTGGGTTCCCAGACACCAATCCCAAACTGACATGCATCACAAAAGAAAGATGAATTGGCTTGATAAGAAGACCATTTTGGCGATTTCAAAATTAAGACACCGTTGCTATCTTGAAAATGATTAATTAACCACCAAATATTGTCCTGATTTTTGTTATTGAGATGAATATGAGAAGACCGTTCAATTTTGCCGGCCGTCTTCTCATACAGACTTTGTAATGCAAATTGACCCATAGGCATCAAATTGAAACCCCAAGAGATCCAACCCTGCATTGACTGCCAGTCTCTAAGAGAATGATCAGGAACAGCAACAAATTTCTTCATTGCCTCAATCATCAGTGATTTTTTATCAGGTTCTAAGTAAATACTCATCCTGTCTGAATTGACACCATGACCAATAATCTCCAACACTGAACCAAAGACTTGTTTTTTCCCAACCCAAGGAACTCCTAAATGATCAAAAACCGTTAGAAGCTTAGCTTGAGGACCCGGAATTCGATGCTTTTTGAATGTAACCCAATCATTTGCATCAGCAACCAACCAAATATCATCCATCATACTATTTGAATACTTAATATGAGAGATGTGTTCCAAAATCCACAAGATTAACAAAAAGAAACCACACCAAATGTGAGGTGAAGCCAAAGAACCAAATGTTAGATTATGATTGACTCTAAATTTTCTATTCTTGATAATCCTAAGAATTTGTCGAATTTGGTATTGAGGGTGAGCTGGAAGAGTTCTGAAAGCAACTTCCACATCAGATTTGTAAACCGTTACTTTTCCTTTATCCTTCTTCGCCTCCATCAAGTAAGGAGCAAAGGACCTCAAAGAATTGTAAGACACTCTAATTTTATTCTTATCCACCAAATTTTTCGGAGAAGGGTTGCCAAAACCCATATTTGAACAAACCCGCATTTTTTTGAATCCTTTTTTGATGTCATCAGAAGTGGAATCAGCTTCATACCAGGCAAAAGCATAGAAAACTCTTCCAAGTAACAACCTTTCAAAATCTCTTCTTTGCATTGATCTTCAAGAAAGGCTTGATTTTCAAAACAAGTTTGATGATTTTGAATGTTGGAACTTTCAGATGAGGGAAGAGAAGAAGAAGGCCAAAAGCCTTCTCTAAGACCTTTCATAACAGATCAAACAAAAGGTAGGTTAGGATGAGATTTCAATAAACTCTCAATTCTATCAATAGTATATGGAGTTTTTATTTTGAACAGGTGATTGTATTGTTTCAAAATAAATGCTGCGTCAACATCTTCCAGAGGAGGAGCATCCGGAAAAGGCGTAGCCGTAAGACTCAATTTAATAGCCGCAGAAAAACCAACAGGTGAGTTAGCGTCCCATTAGTACCCTTGCAAATATTGTTCTGAAGCGTATTCTTCAGGAGGGTTTGTATCCAAAATATCTTGCATGACATCCCCGGAAGTTCTAACAAAAAATAACTAAACTATTAGCAAACTCCTAAAACTCCAAATCCTTATAACAGACAAATTGATAAGCAAAACATACACAAAATTGAAGACACTTGCAGTTAGCTTGACCAATGGCACATACACCATTCTTATTCCAAGTAAAACAAAACTGCTCTTTAATATTAGGAGCTTTTGCAGCATCTTGAATTGCCCATTTGCCATGATGTTTATAAGACGCATGGTATTTATCCGGATCAATGATTTTTTGAGCTGAAGAACTTGGGTTGTAACTAGAACGCTGACTTGAAGTATTTTGATCAAACTGACGCGAAGAGGAAGCTACAATACCATATTAGACCTACAATTTTTCCACAACCAACAAAAAAAACAGAAAAAACACATACTCAAAGCAACAGGATTGAAAAGAACAGCAGAACCATACCTGTGCTGATTATAAGCACTACCAAAAAATTGTGTTTTAAGAACTTCACAATCCTTGTGGTCCCAGTCCGCAAAACAAATATATCTTCAATTTGCCACTTGAGTTCTAAAAGCAGCATCATAGCCAGCAATGTTTCTCCATTGCGCCATAATACCTGCCGACCAAAACTGTGACTTAATGTACTTTCTGTATTCCAAGATATAAGATTCACAAGCTGGAAATTCCGCCTTAAGAGCCTTTTTGAGAATACCAAAATAGTATAACCACTCTGCCAATTCACCAATTTCCAAAGAGAGATTTTTCAAATTTCCAAACCTTTTTCTTTCCCAGAAGCTGTATATGATGTTTCTCCTTTTTTAGGATTGAGAAGTTCCCGTTTGATTCGTCAAAGATCAATACATCTACCCAACAAAAGCTTTTTTGTAAGGACATCTGGAAAATCAGGTGGTTTAACCAAGTTATTAAAGTATTTGACCGCTTGCGAAATACTTGAATCAGAACCTTTAACATCCGCTGCATACAATAAGGCACCCGGAGTAAAGTTACCAGTCGGAGTATCAACCACCTTCTTCTTGGCGATAAATGCATACTTCTTAGCATTCTTCTTGGATTTTGTTGATGAATCAGAAGAAAAGTTGGAAGAATCGTCTTTTTTCTTATGATGTTTCTTCTGTTTTCCTTTATCATTTGATTCATGTAAAGCAAGTAAGGAGTTAAGACAATTTTGATTCTCATTGTTTTGTCTAGACAACAGAGCAATTTTTTCTTCGCTTGTAAGGGCACTGAGATCAACAGAAGAGATATTGGTCGTTGACTGTTCACCAGTGGTTTGATCTCTTGCAACCGGAGAAACAGGTCTAGATAAATCTGGCGTTTGATGTCCAAGAGAATTCTCTTGGACATCAAAAAAACACTTTATCTTTGTTTGAACAAGGAGTTGTTGTAGGAATGGGTAAAACATTCTTAAAGACCGGTCTTCCCGCGTCTTTGTCCAATCTGATAAGCCTAATCGCAAAGTTGGACCAATGTCTGTACCAGTTCTTTGAATGGAATGGTAAGACTTCAGCAAATTGGCTTTGGATTTCCACCATTGATATATTGGTGGAACCTCCAGCGTCTTGATACGCCTTTTTGATATCAGCCAACCTGGATGTAATCCTCGCAGCTGCTTCAATATTGCCGACATCACTAGACATACCCTGTTTACCCTTTTTTTGCGAAGAAATGCTAAACGATGATAACAGAGTTATGAAGCAAAGAATTTTCGAAGAGCAGATGAATGAGGATGAAGTAAAGGAAAATGGTAATATTGGTCAACCGGAAAAATGACGTCAATTACCAAAGGTAATATAACAAACCAAAAGACCCGGTCCGACATTACAACATTTTATTACACATGCCTAATTCATTCATGATATTCCTATCAGTAAATTACACGTTACCTACAGCTATAAACTCCAGAGTCCCACGGGCCACCGTTCACGCGGACATTCGATCCGCAGTCTCTTGAAAATTGAAAAAATGATGGAGAGAACGAACGAGGAATACCCAATAGGAAGGGAAACATGGGTGGATATAAAATTCTCCGAGCCCTAGAAACATGTTCGAGAGTCTTGATTCCATTCAATTTTCTTCACGCACAGGCCACCAGTCACCAACAACTGGAACTTGAACTCGATCGCCACGGATGAAGATGAATCATGATTGACGGTACACGGCAATGCGGGTGATCCGCCCGACGCTGCCCGGACTTGGTGATTGCGATGCACTGTAGCCCCGTTGCAACTGACGGATGGTCTTTGAGACTCAATCACATCATCATCATGTTCGATTATCTCATCACAACATCAGAACATCACAGAACATCGAACATCGAGAACTGGAGATCAACTGTACTCAATACGACTTGAATCGATCAAGAGATGAACTTACCAACCTACAGTCTCTCCGATGTACCACCATCTAACATTTTGAATGTCTGCCTTGCTACTAAACCATACAACTCACTCAATTCAAAAAAATCAATCATCTCAAGTTCTTCAAAAAAGAAAGGAAAAGAACCCCAAACATATCAAGAAGTTACTGAAGAAGATGAATGGGAAGATGCAGAATATAGGAACTCTAGAATCACAAAGAAACCACCGACTAAATCATCAAATTATGAAACTCATCAATCATCTAGTAATGATAATTTAACCGGTTGGGATGAATTCTTTGCAACTGCTAATACTGAAGGTTGGACAATTTATGGAATTCATCCACTTAGAATCATTCAAAAACATAGTTTGTAATAAACTCTTTATCAGAATCTATCATAAAAACTAAACTCAAAGGAACAAGTGAATCACAAACTGATGATTTTGTACTCGTTCTTCTTTCTGAGCATAGCAATTCCTAACGCATCATTGAAATTTGTTTTACCAATCCATCGAAGTAATATCATCTTTTTAGTTGGAGGACCCCCCAGTCCATTATATTCACCAAACAAAGTGATCATATATGACATCTCAATCTCAAAACCGATTTCCTCCATCGAATTTTCATCACAAGTACTCGGTCTTACAGCACGACGTGATAAACTGATAGTAGTCTTACTAAACCGAATCATCCTATTAAATCTTTACTCTCAAAGTCAAATAACAGTAGAAGAAGAAGGTGAATGGGATACATGTGATAATCCTCATGGATTAGTTTGTTTAGGAACAGAGATTGGTAGTACTTTATTAGTCTTTCCTGGAAGACAAACTGGTCAAGTTCAAATCGTTCAATTACCTGCTTTTGATCCTAATCTGATACCAAGACCTACTTCGAAACTGATCAAGATGAAATCCGAAGTTCGAAAAGATCCTTATCCATCTACTTCTATCCTAGTTGCTCATACTACTCCTTTGGCTGCATTGGCTATCACACCTAATGGTCATCTTATTGCAACTGCTTCAAATACTGGTACATTGATTAGGATTTGGGATTCGAAAAGTAGTAAACTTTTGAGAGAATTGAGACGTGGAACGGATGGTGCATCGGTTTGGGGATTGAGATTCAAACCTGATGGATCGGCTATCTGCGCTAGTAGTGATAAAGGGACGATTCATCTTTGGAATTTGACGAATTCGAATCAAAGCTCAAGTCATTCGAAACAATCTTCCGTAGATCGATTGTAGGTCATTCTTCTCCATCTTTCATTTTCAACTTCTCATTCTTCTTCTGATCATTTAAGCTTTGGTTTTGGTTTTGCAGATCAACAAGTACGCCATCAAATACCGATTCGAAGAAACCATTACCATTAAAACTCCTGAAACCGTATTTACCAAAATACTTTCATTCGAAATGGTCAGATGCATATTACAGATTACCTACTATAAACCAAGGAACAAGTTCCATAAGATCATTACCGAATTTATTTCATGTTTCAAATATAGAAGATGATGTGAGTTTAATTAGTTGGATTATTGAGAATCAAATCATTGTCATTACTAGATCTGGTGGTTGGTTTAGGTTGAAGGAAAATGGCACTGAGGAATTAGAGTGTTTGGAGTTTCAAAACTTTGGGGATGATCATGATTTGGATTGGAGTAGTGATGAAGATTAAGAACAAGCGATTTACAAACGGAAAGAAAAGGTTGGTGAACTTGGATCGAAAGTTGATGAATTTACTTTGGCATTTCATCTCTGGTGGATCTCTTTGTATTTTTTATGAGAATGTATTTTTAACGTTGTAAGAATTGAAAAATGTATAAGATTGAGATTTAAGCAAGTTTTGATTTTGGAAGATTTAAAAGAAAAGGTTTAGTATGAGAAAAAAGTCAAGTGGTTACATTGCAAAACAAGAGTGGATAGAAAAGGGTCAAATGAGATGAAACATCTGAAGATTTAACGTACCTTTATGACCTTTTTCACGAGCTGAAGTCAACCGAGAAGATAGCATTATTACTCATGTCGGCAGTCTGTACACCAGAAGCAGTTATCTTAATCCTTGATAGTTTTGACATGCTCCCAATTCTCATCAAATTCCAGACAGGCGAGATGACTCGCCCAGAGCTTCGTTACATCCGAATCAATATGTCTAAACCCCTCGAGACCGCCGAAGATTTATGCGACATCATCCCATCTGAAACGTCAGTCTCAAATAAAGCATTACCTCGAATGTTGATCTACTCAGGAACTATCGATCGTACATTGGATGTGATGAGAGCGGTTTGCAAAGCTAGAGGCAATCCTGATGATATCAACAATGGCGTTAGTGATTGTATCCGACGTTATCATTCTGTAACTGGTGAAGAAGATAGAGAGGAACGAGCACGGGAGTTCGGTGAAGAAGAAAAGTTTCCGATCCTCTCATGTACTCCTGCCTTTGAATTCGGTCAGAAATTCAACCCCGTCAAGATTGTGGTCATAATGGGCGCCACGGATCCTTCTATATCTAACTTATTGGGTGGAAGAGCAGGACGTAATGTCGACTGCGGCCTATTTATTCACTACGTTCAACCCGAAATGCAGAACAGTCCAAATACCGCCAGCGCTAGTGAAGTCAAGGTCTCACCATCGATGAACAATGAACAACGTATGCATGGATTGCGCCTCACGCCATATTGCCTCAGGGCGGTTTACACCATGGACATCACGTTTCTTTGTGATCATTCATAACGAGAGATGAAGCGCTAATCAAGACCAAATTTGATCGGTACAGAAAGGTATATATCCCGTTGTCCTTAACAGACGCAGGGTATCCAGAAGAGATGGAACGTCAACGTACCGAAGGAATGGCTGTGTGCCGATGCTCGAATTGTTATCCTCGAGGAACAGCTCGACTGATTCGCCTCTTACCGCAGGCGGAAGCAGCTGATCTGGATGGTCTGATAAAAACCTAGTTCCACCCATCCTGAAAATCTCTCTCTTTGCTCAACATTCAGACCCGCCACCGAAAGAAGATGATCTTTTTGTATAAAGTCACTTTGACTGATCTACTTATCTTGAGAGTTAGAATTAATCACATTTGATCATCACTAGATTCAAAGAGGGACCCCACTTTGCCAAAAAAAAGCAAGAAATGAATGATCAGAACGCAAAAATGAAAAAATTGTTCATAAAAATATTTACATCAAGACAAGATTTTCAAAAATTTGTACAAATCTCAAGAAAGCCATCAGAGATTGTAATCAAATATATGGCTCTTTCAAAGAGGATTGAAAGAAAGATTGATGAATGAATGAATTGAAAGTTTCAATGAGTAAGGATCAAATAATGAGATCTTTGCACTGTATAATCAGTTGGTCTCAGTCCCACTGCCAGTGTGATTTGAATTTCCATTTTGAGTTGTGTTTTGATTGATTTGATATGTTGATTGATGATGAGTTAGATTGGAAGGATCAAAATGAAAGAATCTCAATTCGTCCTTTGTTAATTGATTTACGGTGAGTAATTCAAGTTTAGGGAATGGTGCAAACGTAGCATTCTCACCGCCCACATGATCAATTTCAATCTACGTGAAACAGAAATATACGTCAGTTTTCAAAATGGGCGAAAGAACTAGTGAAATCAATGAAGCAATTTGGACTTACTATTGTATTTGCAAGGGCTTTTGAAAATGGAAGAGCATCTGCTTTCATACCGAGTACAGTTCCACATCCCCTAAAACTCACCTTATTGCTATTATTTATTGTCATCTCATTTTCCATCAAATCAGAAAATCAACACATAAAAAAATCAATACCCTTCTTTCATTTCCTTTGAATTCATGAAGAAAAAAAAGTAAGGAATTCAATCTCACGTATCAAATCTTAAAAAACCTAAAAAAGTATCATCTTTCAAATCTTTGATTTTACCATTTTGACGAGCAGCAGTGATTCTACAAAGCTTAAGTAATTTAATTTCTTCATCTAAAAGTTGATATCCATCACTGATCCGTTCCATAATCTTTAGAATCCTTTCTGGTAAAGTCACAACACCTTGATGAGTGATTTTTTTTAATGATGTAAAGACTGATTGTGGTGTTGCTGGTATATTTGGATTGATTTTGTTTTGCGTTAAGATTTCTGAATGGGATCTTAATGGAGATTTTTGGTATGAAGATTTGAAAAATAAAGTATTTATCAGAAGTATTAAAAGGTTCTTGGAATTTAGTATCATCGTATTCAAGTTGGATGGGTACCAGTAGCGTGTTTAAACTCCAATTGGCTAGCAATTGATGATGTATTCAAGAAGTAATTATTGCACGCGAAACGAAAGAAAAAAAGTATGTAATTAATCGGAGAAATTAGTTTAGAACTTTAAAAGAAAATGTGGAGGGACTAAAAGGAACCATGCTCTCTTCTAACGATCGCTTCATATTCAAAAAAATTCATTCAATTCAATTCCTTTCTTCCTCCCGAAAGTCACAATTGGATACGGTAAAGACCCGAATGGTAACAAAGAATCAAAAGGTTCTTTTAACTTCTTGAATTCTTCACTCGTCTCCTTGGAGTCGGGTTCTCCCCATCTCCCCCCCACTCTTTTGCGAGTTTGTTTGTGTTGGAACATCGCGTGTGATGTTGAAAATGACTTGTGGTAAGTCACATGTTAAAGGCTTTGTTTTTTGAGACATCAACCTTCCTTTGTTACCACACATGGGAGTTTTTGGTTTTAAAACACATGGATCGACAGTTTATTGATTCGCAAGCAATCTTTGTTCAATCCTATCCTTCTTCTTCGCTTGTTGGAAATCTCTTCTACCACCACAAAATATATACCCACTTTCAACACCGCGTAAAAATTTGTCGGCTTATCATTTACGCCACTTTCCTTCATTTCACAAAACGTTGACCGCTTACAATGCGTCCATAAAAGTACACACTCCCAACAGCCGGGTTCGAACCAGCGACCCTGAGATGAGGGCGAACATCATCCCGTGAAGGGGCGATGCAAAGTGTGATCCATTACAGTCTCATGCTCTTCCAACTGAGCTATGTCGGGGGATGGTGGCCGGGGCTTTTCTTATGTACCGATTGTGAAAAAACGAGTTCGATTTGGACTGATATTGACTGAATAGGATTGAATGCAATGAAGGATTGGGATTTTTTGGAATGTTGATCATGATGAGGAGGATTGAAGTAAAATGAGGGAAAGAAAATAAGTAGAAGTGAGGTATGTAGACGAGAATTAATGTAACACTGCTTTGATGACTTATTGGTTTTTTTGTGTTCTAATGCTTGCTGAGTGGGAGATTTGAGTGTCACTGTTGTATGCGGCATGATGAAAATACCAATGATGAATTAGACACAGCCGGCATATTTGGCTTGGAGGCCAAAGTCCGAGGAGTCCTCAG
>KZ123190.1:0-11636 GCA_002157025.1 Melampsora abietis-canadensis | reverse complement strand
GATACATGATACATCATCATTCTCGGGTTACAAAAGCTTTTACGGAATTTACGAATCGGCTGACAATCACTCCAGTCTTTCATCACGATGAATGATTAGATGGGATCAGATCTCGCTACATACACAGCAATTCAAGCTTATCATGTTGATGATCTGCATCGATTCATGGACAGTCCCCGCCACTTGCACTTTATGTACTCTGGAGTATGAATCTTGATCGCAATCATGGTACATCAGGGTAAATCGATATCAATCAAAGTCATCATTTGGACAAAGTAACTCATAAATAGTTACTTTCAAGGCTAACTCAATGAAATCTCCCATTTACAAAAATATTGGCTCACTTTGAATTTCAAGGTCAAACCTATCAAACATCTCCTTGTAAGTCTTTACCGAAGCTGTCTGATTGAAACGTGCACACAAACCAAGGCTTTTACCTGCTTTTGATAAGCACAGTACACCCTCAAAGATACACGGCATCCAGACCAGGAGTCTTTGAAGTGTCAAAAGGAACTAATCTGTTCATGGAGGAAACCAAGAATCACAATCAGGTGAATCTAAGACAACAAGACCAGGTGTTACAACGATACTCTCCGCAAATCGAAAAAGTATTACAACTGTTCATAGGCTTTTAGTTAACAGGAGGAGGGTTTTTCAAAACCTTGAGCATCTGTTTGATTTCCCTTTGAGGAACATGTTGACGAATGTTTTCTCGAAGTACCCTTCCACGATTCTGATCTTTCACTTTACTTGTATCAATCGAAAGTTCTGTGAGGAAATGAGATTGTGGTAAACTTAATTTTTCAATGGCTGTAGCTGCTGCAGCATCTTGTTCTAGTTTCGTCATTGTCGCTGGATCAATATCGAGATTGTTCTTGTTGGGATGTGAATTCATTTCTGGTACTTTGGGCTCTTTTAGATCTTTTACTTCATCAGCTTTTTTAACAGTTTGTGAGGTTGGATTTACATTTGGAGTCTCATCAATCGGTGAAACTTTTGTTGACTTGGGTTTAGAAAGTCGGAATGAGTTTATAATCTTTTTGGATAGGTTTTTCAGTTTTTCAAGCAGATTGATCAGCTTTGGACCTCCTATTTGTGCGGCCAACTTCTTCTCCATTGCTGCTATGGATTTAGCGCTCAAGATTCCATCTTCTTGAAATCTGCCACCATCAATCGTGACTCGAATTCCATTCCTCGTATAACCTATTGTGTATAGAGATTTGATGAGGAATGCTCGTGCTAGATTTGTACGAGAGAAATATTTGGAAGCTTACCTTCTGGCGATCGACCTTCAGGAATCACTTTTCCATCTGGTCTTGTAGAGACTTTTACAGCCACCTTGCCATCATGTGAGCGTTCCAAAGGCTTTGCTTCAGCTAGGGGATTGTCTGTTGCATCATAGAAGACTGTTATGTAGATGATGTATTAGATTGATTCAGATCATGAGAGGATTTCAATGAAAGCGGTTTGACATAAAATGTCTTGAGTTCAAAAGGAAACTCACCATCTTCTGAATCTGAATCTATAGTATAAATGAGGGATTTTTCATTCTAGGTTTAAAATATGATATAATCATGACCTAGAGACTTACCTCCGGGGGATCGACCTTCTGGAATCACTTTTTCATCTGGTCTTGTAGGGACTTGTACAGCCGCTGCGCCTTCACGTGATTGTTCCAAAGGCTTTGTTTCAGCTAGGGGATTGTCTGTTGCATCAAAGAAAACTGTTATGTAGGGAATGTATTAGATTGATGTGAATTATGAGAGGATTTCAATGAGAGCGGTTTGACATAAGATATTTTACGTTTGGAAGCAAACTCACCTTCTTCTGAATCTGAAGTTGATGCAGGATTTGAAGCTGTTTTCAATACCACAAAAATGGAAATCACGATCAGGACTAGTTGGTGTTTGAATTGATAATATAAGATTCAATTCAGAGAAATCTTACCTTTAGAATCGGCTGCATTATGAGCAACTGCAAAAAGGAAGATTGATTAGTTTTTTTTTCAAAAATAAAAGATAGATAGTAAGATCAAGAATTGATGATGATTTGAATTTTGCTCACTATCTGAAGTTGCAGGAATTTTGTTGGATTCAGGTTTTGGCTTGTAAAGACTTTTGATGGCATTGAGATGACCTTCACCAACGATTTCAGTAGCTTTTTGTAAATGTTCTTTGGGAACATCAGCTGTGAATCTAATCTCGCTGATATGTGCACCTTTGAATTGAGATTTGTTAAAGAGAATACATTTGTGTCAGATATGGTGTAAAGATCATTTCATGAATTGAGAATGATTTCACTGACCTTGATCACTTGGTCGTAAGCCATTTTCAATCTTGGTTGAAATACGGCCTAATGAAGCATCTATACAAGCCATATGAAGTAAACCTCAGCATCCAATAAGTGCCTTACTTGGATAATCAAAATTTACAACTCGATTGAAAGATCAACGAAGAATTTTCTGACCGTTTAGAGCAGATTTACTGAAGCTTCCTACTTTTGATCCACGTGCAGCTTCAGTGCCTAGATCAGCGAGCATGGCTGGAAAAGGTGTTGGAATTGCCCAGGATTTCAAACTTAGAAGTGAAATTGTCCAAAGGATCACCGGAATACTTGAGAGTCCATTCCTTGTGCCATCACGTGCTCTGAGTGGAAGCATGAGAACTAATAATGAAATTAAGGCTTGAAGATCGAATTCAATATCTCTTGCTGTGGTGTAAAAAGTGTCGAATTTTTAGTGTCGGGCTTTGTTTCTGATGATTGAGCGAGTGAGCTTCTTGAAAGGTCTGGTGATGATCAAGTTGAGATTAACTAATCTCAGTGGCATATAATAAGGATAGAATATGTCGAAAATCCACACAAAAGGAGTAAAAGGCCTAAGCGTTTGAGATTTTCAAAACCTGAATTTGGAGTGCTATATACTTGGTATTGGATAGGAAAATAAAGCAGGAAAACGTCTATCGTAGGGGAAAATTACCGACTCTGATAACCAAAAATTGATGAGGGAGTGATGTATAAAAAAGATTGTAGCTTGATGAAAGTTGTATAGACAAGAAACAAATTGATCGTCCTCGGCTGAAGCCTGACTGAAGTGAAAAGAATGCCTTGGAACTTGGTAGGTTAATCTTGAGATATGTCAATGAAAGTGAAATGCAAAATGAATATATCAGAATGATAATGCAAACAACTCAGCTGAGGGACTCGAACGCTCCATCTCAAACAGATGTGCATCTCAGTGAGCCATTTCGATAAATCGTGAACCCCTTTTGAAGTCTCTTCCAAATCGCCGCTACTTGTAACACAGTGATCACAAACAAGTACTCAACTAAACAAAGGGATCCCCACTTCTTCAAACGAAGGGATCTTCAAGATATCAATTTATATCAAATGGGAACCAAAGACTTCGATGAACCCACTGCCAATATGTTGTTCCGCGGAGGGGTCAGAACTCCACCTCGGAGAGACGACATTCCAATGGCGAGGCTCAGTACAGCTCGACAAAACCGCCGACGTTTACCAAGCACTTGAAACCTTTAAATCGAAAACAATGAACGAACTACGAGATCGATCACACAACAGCTTACCATTCGAAATCGTGTCTCGAATTGTTGAGATCTTCGCCTCTCGATTGTGAAGCTACCCTTATTCGGACCGCGATACTTCTGCAGACCTTTATCTCAAGTTATGATCGATGAATGGTCAACTTTGACCTACCCTCATGATCGACCTTGCCCCATACAGTGTCTTATCATTGAAGGCGTTCTTTATATGGAACCCTACCTTGAGAAGGGTGTGAAACGAGGTGAATTTTAGAATTACTTTGGTAGAGATCGTTTTTGGATGATTCTTCCCTGTTCCGAACTTACAGAACCCAAAAGGCAAATTCCAATCTTTGTGGAACAAGCAGCGAAATTGATCGAGTCAATCGGCGAAAACTTGATCGACTTGACATTGGTCTTTATAGCCGTTTCATGAAAGATTGACGACTTTTTTTTGAAGAAAGTCGTCGCCGCAGCGAGCCAAAACCCGGGAGAAATTTCCCTTACAGGTTTTGTTTCTTCTGTATTCACCACATTAGCTGAGAGACAAAACCGGGCGGGAGGCAAAACCGAGTTTTGCACCGTGACAAGATTTTCAAAAAAGATCAATCTTTGTTGAAACGGGTGAAAGTTGTGGTTAAATTTCTAAAGAAGTCGAACGTCGAAGATGCAATTCCTTCGCTGATCTTCTTATCGCTATCCCTAACCTTCAATGAGCACCTACACATATTGAAATATGAGCACCTTTACCGAATCCCAATAAGAATCCGGTTTCTAACAGTCAAGAAATTGTTTCAACGCGAAATTTTGTTCATCGCTCGAACTTCACAGGTGCATTTCCAACGCCAGGGATTCATCTTCTCTTTCACATCTGGCTCGTCAGTGACCCGTCGAATGCACTTCACCGATTGCGTGTGCCTCGTATCCCAAGACATCATCAAGATCGGCTTGCCTTGCTACTTGTATTCAATGCTCCTTTTCTGACTCCAAAAAACCTGGTGTTAGATTCACCTCGCTACCGATCAACCTATCAGATCAGTCATTCACTCCACCTGATAAAGGTTGGCTACCCTTCGAGAATGCGTCTCAACTTATTGACGAATTTGTCTCTGAATTCGAACACATTCAATACGACCACCGCGACACTTCTTCAGACGGACACCTTAACCTTAAATCAATCACCAAACTTCTCAAAGTTCGTTTCATCTCTAAAAATTGGTCAGGAGCTATCATACCACTCGCTTTTCACACATTCATCCAAAGCGGTTCAAGTCATTCTCGACAATTGGTCAAAGATGCAGGCTCTTGATCGACCACGCCCAGTAAAAAATCTTAAACTCACACGTCTGCTTTACGAAGATTCTACGGACGAGATGGTTTTGAAAGAAGGTGGTTTTTGGAACACTTCACCTATCATTCCATTCCAATTTTATAACATCATATTCATTGCATACTTTTAGGGTGCCTTTCCCTTGCCTAGATTCTTCTAGGTGAGGGAAAAGTTTTTCTTATATGGGAGTTAGGTCTCTGCCTTGGCACAAGACCTGAAATTTTTCAGGGGTCCGCAAAGACCTCTCCTGGGGTAACTCTCCTGAATCTGTGGAGCTCTCCTTCATTCTTTGGAGAGTTTGTCAGGACTTAAGCCCCTCGGGCATTGCGTACCTCTTCTATCTGTTGAATAAATGTGGTATAACTGCTGGGTGGGCGGGTGGAAAAATAAAAGTGTTTCTGGAAGATTCTCATTTATTTGCGCTCTACTGCTACAGAAGAAACCACTGTTATATTCGTGGATCAAGCGGAAAAACTGATCACATACATTGGTACAAATCGAACGAGGTGAGATCTTCATTTTTTGATAGCTTTGGTTTTTCTCCAAATTTTGTAAAGGCTGTAAAACGCATCAAAAATTTAAGAAAGTTAAACGTACAAGAAGGATTGATTAATGTTCCACCAACAGACTACAATCCACAATCGTTTACAAACCTTCTTGTCGCTATTCCAAAACTCAAAGCGTTCACTCTGGGATATGCTGTCCTTATGAATTTGGAATTTAAGAGACCAGCGTTATCGAAGTTGAAATATTTCAACTTTAGATTTTTTGACCATAACCTCAAAGCAATTGCTCACATCTGCGAATCAGCAAAAGAGACTTTGAAGATACTTGAATGTCGCGGGAATTTCAAGGACGCCGGATGGATCTTTGTATCACCTTGACAGTCACTGCTGAGGCAGCCATGCAGATGAAGTTTCCAGAACTTCATCCTCTGCGCACTCTTTTTTGTCAAGAAACGCATGGCTTTGAAGGACCCGAACTCTTCCTTACCAGGCCAATCTTTCATGCCATCCGAACCCTTGTTATGGATATCGATGAAGATCAATACTATTTAATGGAGAAATTAGAACATGAGGGTAATGATCCATTTGATTAGACATCAAACTTGAAACATGTTATCTTTTTTGAGATTGAGAGGGATGAATTCCATCCAGCGATGACCCCAAACCTGGCTGAAGATCTTAAATCTCATGGGATCCGTTGACATATCAGGACTGAATCAAAGCCCGAAAACTTGATGGTATGTATCAATTTCATCTCCATGATGTGGTTCATTTGAATTGACGTGTTTTGATCACCAGGAACTTGATTTGGGGCTCAATGGACCATTGCAGTGAATTGCTGCTTCTCTCATATGATCCTCAAAGATAGACGATACCAGTATCTAGGGGTGGTAATTTAGAAACAAAAAAGGGAGTGAAATATATTACACCAGGGACTTTGAATATGGGGATTGGTGGATATGAGTTGAACAAAATTGACAATTGTCCCGGAAGAGAGGAATTCAATAGGAAAGGTCTTATGGATCATGATATGCTAAACTGATGTATAGATAAAAAAGACCCCTTTGGAGAACGCAACCTGAACGCCACTTTACGAAACAGGCCTAATGGTAAAGTATATTCAATCAGATCCAGATCACCAACGCTTTGATCAATGTATTTTTGTTGAGAGATTCAAAATGTAGATCAATTCAGAATTGAAGCGGAGGGAGTGTTTTCCTCCACCAACCTTACAGTCAGGTTAGATTTCCAAAATGTACATTCCAGTTATAATCATTGAAGGTTTCCCCGTACTTTTTGCATTAATTCCCCACTCATTCTAAGAATTCATGAGTGTTCTTCCTTCTCAGATGATCATGTGGGTGATGGAATGAAAATTTTGATGATCAAGTCTAGTAATTCAAGACATCAGAAAAGGAGGTTGTTTATTTGCATAGACAGGTAAGCTCTTCCCAAAGAGATATTGCACCAGATTGAAATTGTCTGCTGACAAGATGTGCAATTTTCAAGTGTTCACTCCTGCTTTGTTGGATGTAATTTTTTAAGATTTGAAATGGATCAGAGGTAATATGAGATTTCGATTTTTTGTGTATATCGGCACAAAGTTTTCGGCAAAAGAATGATGATAAATGAAGAGAGAAAATATTTTAGATACATAGGAGATAAACAGAAAATTTAAGCCTGGACACAAAGAGCTTTTAATAATGATACAACCAAGAACCAACACAGCAAGCAAGCCGTGAGGGAGAAATGATTTCTTTTAAAACAAACAAAAGAGGGTGATGATAAAGGTGGATCAATGGTTTTTTATAATTTTCAGTCAAACAGGTCAGAGGAGGGAAATAATTGGAATCTTTCATTGATCGGGCACTCAAAATAACTGGATATAGACATAAGAAGATGTCTTGGTGAGATTGGAAAGAGGAATTGTCTTCACTTCTTTCGAAGAGAGATGATGCATAGTGAGAAAGGGAATTTGTCAGGTTTCAGCGGGCTGCATCTTGAGCAAAAGCTCCAGTATCAATGTTGATTATTGGATTAAACCCAAGTATAGAACACATGATCATCCTCCACACGATGAAGACCAATCGATTTGGGCCACTTGCGCCTCCAGACACTTCAGCGGACCTCATGCTCGTCAGCTCTACAGGGTGGGTGATGTTGGTCGGGAAACCCGAGTTGATAGGCAGATAAAAATTGCTGGGTAACTTGATCGTTTCTTAGTCGAATGAGATGGCATTTCAATTTTCGGAACCCTACCTCACCAAGAGCTTGGCCTGATTGCTGGACGGAGCAGCACATGTTGTCAACTTCGCGCAAGTAATTTCATAATGATTCAACGTCTTTTCTTCCTCAGCAAGGAGCTTGAATGTACTCTGTGCCAGTCCTTTGATATATCCACAGCACACTCCTTTGATTTTTCGCAAGACTGTTCCTCCATGTATCTTTAAATTTTGCAGGCAGCCTTCCTCCGATCGTTTTCCGAGTCGTAGTGACTATATTCACCTTTGAAGGACGATACCGGTTGCACAGCCATTGTATTTGCTTCCTTCGCTGTGCCGTTGAGGTTGTTCAACTGTATGTTTCCAACTCTAGTTTTACTCATCAAACCGACTTGATTCGGACCTGTTTATGACGACAATCCTGTGATTCTGAGTGAATCCAGAGTTGATCCGCCGATGATCTTTGAACCATCAAAATATGTTGAAATAAGCTGAAGGATGGTTGTAACGCTTGCAGAGAAGATGATCATCAGAAGGGGATTTGGTTCAGATCTCGGCTGAAGGAGTAGAAGTTGGATTAAGTATTCGCCATCAGATGAAAGATGGCCCACCACCCATATAAGACCAAACCAGTCATACCAACTACAACTTCATTCATTTAAGGAAATTGATTCTAATAAGGCGCAAGTTCAGTCTTGCCATTTTTATAACATTCTATAGCCTACATCATTAAGCTAACTGAACAGGAAGATTTCATCAGCTTATAAGTTTGGCTTAGAGAAATCAGCATAGCCAGCTATCTTCATTCTTATTACCATCTTCCCGTACCCTTTTTCACGAACCATTCAACCTCCCCAATCAACTTATTTAACCTCAACGGTTCAACTTTCACTACAACACACGACACACGTCAATTTCATCTTCAACAATCAAGTTCACTCACTCTCCCTTGGCAAATCAAAATGATCACATGTTCAACTAGACTTCACTCCCATTATGTTTTTATTGGCTTGAATGTTCTATCGAGCGTATTACTTGATGTGAGGGCCTTCAGCTTACCTGATCCCAAGGTTGACTTTCTTCCCAATCAAACCCTTCCGAGTTATGCACTCGAATTCGCCCCTTACGTCTATCTTCACTCTCAGGTCAGCTACCATCTCCTTACTCACTCAAAACAGGTTTTCTATCAGCGGTAAAACAAAAACTGAAGCAAATTTGAACTTTAGGAAATTTTCTATCCTGCAGACATCAAATCATTTTTAACAAATGTGGCACCAGAAGTCAATTTCACAGTCATCCCTCAATTCTCGTCGGTCATGGGCTCAAGTTCCGCAACTTACCTTCAAGCAGACAAACTCCAACAAGTTCCAGATCAGAGTAAAGTTTATCTTACATCTCAGAGCGATATCTTCAAAGACCCAAAGGATCCATGGTTAGACCTCTCGAATAACAGATCAGTATTCGGTCACGTACTGACGTCATAATCTCTTTTTATTCTGCGCACTTCTTCCTTTCCTAAAACCCGAATTGTGCCCGCCTCTCTTCCTATCACTGAAAACCGTCTAGGCTGTACGGGGTCGGACCACCCGATTCGTCAGGAAAATCAAAAGCTGCGGCCATAATCATCGCAATGGATAAGTCACAACAGGGTGTGTACTCCATTATATCAGTCGATCAATATGCTATACATATATTCTTACTTGACGGCTTCTTGATTTTTGATTCGAAGTCGGACCGGGATGGGTAGACGTGTTTTATTTATTTTTCTACGCATATAATCAAGGCAACTATTTCTACAATAATCGTTTCGGTGATCACGTCGGCGACTGGGTCAGTTTATGAGGAGTTTTGTAGATGTTCATCATGAAAACTAGAACTTCTTTTTGAGAATGTTTCACATACTTACAGGAACATACTATGATTCGGTTCCGTGATGGTAAACCGGTATATATCGCCCCTGAAGCTCACGGAGGAGAAGTCGTTTTGGGAAATGGCGCGTTCAACTTTGATGTCTTAGAGAAGAAAGACAATCGTCCAATTGTGTACTCGGCGAACGGAACCCACGGGGTGAGCAGTTTTTAGTAATGATCACAATTATGAAGATCATCCTAACAGAAAATTTTCCCTCACATATTCCACCTGCACTTCCAGATGTATCCAGAAGCTGGCATTCAGAACTACACAGGCCTTCCAATTCCGATATATGACGTCACAGACAAAGGTTATCTGTGGGACTTGACACAAAATTATCAAGCATACTACTATTCCAATGAGGCCGGCTTTTCTTACACCGGCGATACTCCTCAGTCAGCGCAAGATCCGAATGGTCTAGGTTGGTTAGATTTTTTGGGATACTGGGGTGACCAGAAGTATCCGTTATCAAATCCAGTAAGTAGTCCATTGATTTGGAACTAGACTATGGAAGTCGGGAGTCTAACTATCTACACTCGTACACGCTTTCAGCATCAGACATGTATTGGCTCTGAATGCTTTTACGACGATGGACCACTTGGTCCTCAATCCAAATCATTATCAAGGGGCTACATATGTTCATCGTCAGATTGCAAACCCCAAGAACATCTTCCAAGGTGAGCACGAGTAGTGCAAATTGTGATTTTCATACCGCTAACGATATGATTGGTTTTCAGTATTCTTCACGCAATATCAACGCCTTCAAATTCCGCGCATAACTCTGCATCGCATCTTACGACAGGATCAAACACAATACTCACATTATTTTCATCCATCTTTCTGATACTACTAATTAACCATGCCGGATTTTGATTTGTGACTCTTAGAATACATCAACACAATTTTCTCAAATTCAAGATTCTCTAATCAAACTGTAACCTAATAATGTACACATTCCACCATTAACTTATCAATAGTTTTGATCGACACAAAACTTGGAGATACCTTGAAGACAAAGACTGTCTGATAATACGGTTCCACTCTTTAATTTATTTTCTATGTATCTGATTGGTAAATGCTATGTTTATCTCTAAATCTCTGCCTTTCACAATCTGCTAGAATTCTTTTAGACATCATATCCTACTCATCTTGTCTATATCATTTGATTTCTATGTCGGAATCGAAGCCGCGCTCTCATGTCTTCTAGATGAAATTATGTAATATAAGATGTAGCTTTTCAAAAAATTATCTCCATTTAATATTTGTTTGACAGGATCAGTTCATCATGCAGCACCTCGGTTTATCTTTGATGTATTCCCCCTTCAAGACGTTGAGCTTCCGATGGATGGATTTTTACAAATACAGTTCGTAAATTAACTTTCTCATAAAAAGAATACGAGAAACCAGATGATCACACGCATAGACCTATCTTACGCTCTCCAAGGAGCTTTCTTAGCGGTTTCAGCAGTTTGAATCGAGATCTGCGCGTCTCTCTTAACTCCCAAACAATTTTTTACTTCAAATTACTTGAAACCTGAAATTATATGTCCTTCATTGTTGTGACTCAAGCATATGGTCACCGCGCTTCATATAGATAGAACACTCAATTTTCCACATGTGCCATCAAGACTTTTTGTAACATAGCCAGCCTTTTTATGAGCTTGTCAGAAGCTTAACAGGGTATCACAAAGACTGACTACATTGGTGTCTTGCACCTTGTATACAGGTTTGTACAATAAATACAAATTTTCTTGACAACATCATGGAAAGAATAATATTGAGAGTCAAAGCAGATCATTGATCACATGAAATTAGTAATACACACATTAGAGAAAAGAGCATTGATATCAAAGAGATGGAGGGCAGTTCCCACTGGCGCAAACAACACCAGGCCCACTCAATTCAACGTTAGGAGTAGTGATTTTGGTTTTTCCATTGGCGCAGCTTACTCTGATATCAGCAGACTTCCCAGCAGGTACCCCTTCCGGAGTCATGACTAAAGATGTTACGCAAGCCGTTGATGAGCCCAAGGCTTCTTGTGGGTAACAGGTTGACAAAAAATTGGAACTTCTTACACTACGCCAGATCACTAATTTACCACTGAGTTTAGAAAATTGAAACTGTAGAA
>KZ123189.1:0-12084 GCA_002157025.1 Melampsora abietis-canadensis | reverse complement strand
TGCGGAGCTATTGTGGTATTGCTCACTTGGTTCCGTTTTGCTATAGTTGGACAAGGCCTTTAAATCAACAAGTGGGTAAAACTAAAAATCCCCTGGGGGCCAAATCTCAAACAGGGCAAAAATTTGAAATTTCAGATAGCAAAAGAACTATTGCTATGACAAAGTTCTCGCAACTTTTGGCGCACTACTCTGAAAAACAATACATGTACTCTCCGGAGTCTCAGCATTCCAAAACTCTTCTTATCAACTTGACACAATCAAAACTCCGGGTGCGCCTAGGTTTTTTAACCATTTATGCGACTTCTTGTTTGGAAACTTGATGGAAATTTGATATGCATCAAATTCCAAACCTATAGGCAAATAGCGGGACCTGGCTGCATTCTGTAGCACACATCGGCTATTCAAGGCGATGAGTGCTGTAGCTAGGAATGGCCGCGGCAGATTACTCGGATATTTAAAGGCTTTGGCCTTGTTCAACTATACTTTCTTACTTTTGTTTGTGATTAGCTAGGATTAGCTCCCATTCCTCACGTTTTTTCATATATATGGTTGTGAAGATATTATTCATATTATGATTTCCAGCATTTGAGACAAACAATAGAGTTGTACATAAAATCAACAATTAAGAGCCCCTTATTAAATATGATATACGTGATGAATCCTTTCTCCTACTATCTACAAGTACTCACAGCCCAAAGAAATTGATTAAGAGGGAAATAAAGAGGACATAAACAAAACATGCGAGGTTTGACCTGATTATCTGATTACCAAACCAAACCTATTGAAATAAGTATACTGATCCTTACTAGATGTCCAAGAAGGATCATGTCCACCAAAGAAAGTATCAGCCATGATACCCATAAAACGTGCTGACTCCTTTCTTACTGTCATAGTTTGTCTACGGATACCGGAAACAGCTCGAGAGTGAGCTTCTTGACCATTTCCGACCGGTTGTTGAGATGAATTAGTTTGAATTGTCGGAGGTAACTCTACTAATTCCGGAGTGGCAGAATTATTAAGACGCGGGGTAATGATCAGATTCAGAGCTGTTCGACGCTCGATCTTTAGTCTCCTAGCTAAAGTTGCATGGTCAGGTGAGCTTCCAGAGGAATGAGGATTAGAAGTTGGAGTTGAAGTTGAAGTTGAGATTAGCCCGCCCGAATTTGAACTCTGATTATAATCACTTGAAAAGTTCTTTCCTATTGGATGAGGAAGCCCAAGTGAGGTAGGTGAGACAAATGAGCTGTTACCAGGTCTGACTTGTCGTAAGAATCGATTGATACCACCAGTGGCATTCAAACTCGATTCTGATGACGCTGATGATTCTGACGACTCAGATGACTCGGATGAATCCGATGGGTCCACCGAATTTGGCTTCGACTGGTTTGCTTTGGCTGGAGTTTCTTTGACCGATCCAACAGGATGACGATAATAAACTTCATCAGAATGTAGGGCCAACTGCCCATCGATCCAGATATTAAAACCTCCATCATTATCTTCACCATTGTTCAGCCAAATATCTTGTCTAACGTTCGTCCATCCACCCTTAGTGAAGTTCCATGCACCTCGACCAATCGAATAACCATATTCTGCATTACAATCTGAAAGTGGCGGGGTTTGACATAGAGATGGAACTTGTCGACCTTTTGGTGCATAGAGATATAATTCACCGGCTCCCTTGGCCCTGAACTGAAAACAATATGATAAACGAAACGAGATAAGATGATGAGTGTATGAACCTCTAGGGAAAGGACATCAGGGGGTAGGAAAGCTCAGGTGAAAGAAAAGAACTCAACCATCAGCCTAGTACTAAAGCACTCATCCGATTCTAGACCACCAGAGCAACCTGTCGCACCTCCATATAAACCTGATGATTTATTCAAGATGCATAAAGATACGCGTCAGGAAAATGAGCCGGGTAATATGAGGTAAAGGACTCACCTGGAAGTTTTCCTCCTTTGTTAAAATCGAAGTTGGTTGGGAAAAAGACGCTGTAGTATAAGCTCACATTTGTGGATGTTGACAAATCGACTGAATTTTTCAAAGTGATCGTTTTGGAAGTGAATTTTTAAAAATGAGTTAATGATATTTGAAAAACGGACAACAAAAAAGGGAAAGAACAAAACTTACGAGGTGAAGCATAAAACCCAATTCCTCCTATTGGACTTGAACTATTCCTTCGATCAGGATTAGCTGAACCTTTAGGATATAGAACTTGCATTACAGTATCATTATTAGAATTCAAGTTGGAATTGTTCATCGAAGTGGCATTCATTCCTAAATCCGATTGAGGTATTGATGGCATCAATTGTAAATTTTCCTTTCCCCAAGCCCATTGAGTGATGTTGAAATTGTCCATGTCGAATTTTGGAGGTAGGTACCAGACCGTGTTATCTGCTTCTTTTACCGCGCGACTCGTTCCTGACGAAGGGAGCAGTTCAGATAATGGGGAGCTTGAGTCGGATTGACCATCCAACAGATCGCTCAACAGAGACGGCTGTCGAATAACTAAGGCTGAAGTGATTGATAGCGCACTGGCCCTTGATAATAAATGAGACACCAAGAGACACAAGCTAAGATGATTCATTGATGTTGAAAAAGATTGAATTGCTCAGCAACCTTGTTGTTGGAGAAGTTTTTTACAATGAGTGTTGATTGAAAGATCCTTGATCTCGACGGTTCAAAGCGGTTTTGATGGTTTGGTTAGAATTAAGGAAAATGATGGTGATCAGAAATTAGCCTTGTTATTATTCTGCTCCGGGCATGCGATGAAGTCAAAATTAAAAAGCGCTGTCAGGTGGGTCAACCCATCCAACGCTTTCTGGGTTTTCTTTTAAGTTTTTCGTATTGCAAAGCCCTTCTCATCTGTCTGGACCGCATGATCAGCTAGCCATCTGAACATTTTAGACCATCTAACAAGTATAGGCCATCTAAAAAGATTCAGATGGCTAAGCCGGGCTTGTGATGTGTTGAAGGATGGCGGAACAAGTCTGCTGAGCTTCTAAACTTCCTGCCAAACGCCGTGCATGGTCAACATACCTTCTGCACAGTTTGGGCATTGTATCAAACAGAAGGCGTTTGACCAATCAGTGAGATTGTTTCCCGATCAATGTCTAAGAGGTGGGGGTTGTTTGCCCACATAAGTGTAGCAGCCAATTAAAAATCTATGCATAGAAATTGGATGATAATATCTTCGTTCCTTTCCTCATATATCGCAGATCCTATCATGACTCTCGGCCCAACATATTCTGAAAGACATGGTCGAAGAGTTGACTTCCATCCATATTATGCAGATCTTTTTCTTGTCACTCTGAACCTACAACTGAAATTGATATCCGTATCACCTCATCATACACGTCAATGTTTGTATTCAAAGATTGACAATACTGTCAAGTGATCTTTGAAGAACGCTAACGGAAAAATTGACAAACCAATTCCGAAAATATGGTCAACTACCCATCAACGGATATGCTGAAGCGGATAATAATATGCTAAAGTTCAAGAGCAGCAGATGGCCAATCGAATATGTAGAAGTACTTGAAAGTGTGGAACGCTGATGGAAGTACACAAACTCTGTGGCGTGTCTGGCAGCATTGACTGAACGGATTCTCACTTGGTTGCTTGTAAGGCTGTTAAATTCTGGTGTGACGTATTTATAAAGTAAATCTACCATAATTCCCAAATCTAGCCGATTTCTAAATAAGAATAGCAAAAGGTATTGTCCGTACGAGTTTTACAAGTATAATTACGAATTACATCACTACTGTTTTGACCAAGTCCAATTATCAATCAGTCATGTGAACCCCAATCACACCACCGCCAACCTCAACTCTGACATTTTCAGAGACTTCCAATTGATTGATCTCAATAGCCCATCATCATGACCCACATCTCAAAAAAATAGAAATTGCAATCAGCTTTATCAGTTTCATCAAAAAAATCATACCATTAATTTAGTGAGGGCAATCTGGCATGCCCAATTCCATTCTTACTGCGCGCATCTGTAAGTTTTACAGGTATCCGCTGGGAAAAGGCGGAACTAGAAAGATAAGATCTGAAGCGTTAGTAACAGCTGCGTGTGAAAAAAGCAAATCTTGAAAGCAAGGTCTTCAGATCTAGAAGATGCGTGCTTCATGTTGATGTGGCAATACAAGGTATATAAGGCGTGACGTGATGTAAGGAATTGCGAGATCGTAGTGAGAGGCCAGTGATAACGCTAGGGGACGAGTCTTGGGGGGCATGATAACACGACTGTGGATTTCGCAGCTCCGTGAATGATGGCACATCCAACGGTTGACCAGAGGGCGAGGGTTTCGAAGTTTGGGGTCGCGGAGAGGGTGGCCGCTGGTACACGCGGTGACATAGGAAGTGCCGCGAACAGTCGGGGTACTGGAACAGTCTCACCAAAGGGACTCTGACGAACGCCCCGGAACGACTTCAAGTATTGTACAAGCTTGCGACAAAAATGGATAAGCTGAGAGGATTCAGTATCGAGATAGGATGATGAAGGATCGTGGGATTGAGATTTGGGAGGGTTTCCGCGCGTTGGAAAGCAGCCTGGATTTGATGATGACCTGAATGATAAGGTCGAGATTCTGGAGTTCAATTGATTGAAAGATCCACGGTCGAAGCCGTACTTGCCCGGTGATTAAACTAGCGATGAGCATACAAACCTTCGTTTTGGAAAATAAATAGACTAAATATGCGATACGAATGACTGGGAGAGGAAAAGAAAAATAGCAGCAGCACATTGAAAGCTTGATTGGTTAATTCACAATGTCCTCACTCGTTTAGTATCTGTCAAATACAAATGGGGATGAGTCAAATATTGGCAAGGGCATCGAGTCATTGTGATAGACTACATACCGGATTGGGGACTACCTTCATCTTTTTCGTCTTGATTAGTGCAACAAGCATCATCGTCATAATCAACAGGTCGTTTCTTCGTTTCGTTTGGAGAACGAGAGAGATCGCAAGAATCAACTAGACCAGATGTCAAGTGCTCTTTGGGAAGGCTGGCAGCTGCAAGGTCATTGGAGTTGAAGGTGATAGAATTCAAAAGCGGACTGTTATCGATGATTGTGTCAAATCGCGCGTCTGTGATTTCTTCGTCGTCAAAATCATCGGAGCCCTCACAGCCCAGAACCGTCCCATTTGATATTACTTCATCGTCGTCAATAGACTCACACGTCGAGATGACAGGTTCAACGTGCTCGTGATTCAAGTTGGAGTCTAGGCCTGGGAGATCATTTGGCTGTTCTAGCTGGGCAGCCGGCGCGGCTCCAGTCGTGGGGTTCTTTAAGGCCTCTTCACTTGTTTCAACGGAGTCCAGTTCTTCACCATCAGCAGTCGCGTCTGTAGGGCTGTCGCAGTCGACGGTTTGATCCTCTTGCAGGTCAGACTCGATGGTGGTCTCCGCTACAAGATGATCTTGCGCTAACGATATAGCTGAGTTGGAAAGGTCCTTGTCCATCCCGTCGGGATGCTGATCTTGGGCTTCTACCAAACCAGGCAAGCTATTCTCGAGACGTGGTAAGTCTGTTGGGCTATGAAGGGTAAATTGCGATGATGAGACGAAAGTAGCCTTGGCAACACATTCAGTTTGAACATGTTCACTATTTTCAACTTCTGCAATGCTATGACCTGCTACGTTCTATATAATATGTAGGGAGAGTGAGAGACTTTGTGAGTTTTGAATAAATTCACGATGAACAATAGCAAACCCACTTGAATTCTCGGTGCGGAGACGTCGTTGGACTCGATAGGTTGACTTGATCCATTTGGTGATCTCACGGGTAAATTAAGTGCTTCACCACCCTCGGGGATCATAGATGGGTTCGGATGCACAGCTGAGCTACTAGCATCATGTGTCTTACCTGCTGTGTCTTCTCCTACAGTTGAACCTTCTTGAACTGTGTCAAGAGATTCTTCTGTGATCGTGGCGTCTTCAAACGCACCATCGATGTGCTCAGGAGCTTGTTCGGCTTGATACTCTTCGTAAGAGTCTTCTTCCGTATCGTCCTCTTCCGCGTCCAAAGGTTCTGTTAAAGCTGGATAGGAAAATTCAATCAACATTGGTATCTATGACCACGAGCAAGGAAAACCTCACTCTGCTTCCATACATGCTTGGCCAATACGTTGAATCGATGAATGAGCCTAGGCTGTTTCTCTAAGCTGACTAAAAGTCGACTGGGGAGATTGGCGCCGACATGAAGGCGATCTATATCAAAAAGAGAAAGCTCGCGAGTGTATACATTATCCTGTAATGCAAACCAAATACGTGAGAAAAGTGAGCAAAAAGGGCGGGATTTACAGGCATTGGCACTTGAATGGGGTGACTCACCTCAGGGATGCGAGCTTCGAGGTCCGGAAAACTCAGTACAAGTTCGCTGTGGTCAGTCTGGGTAAAATCGGGGAAAATCTGACGAAGGCTTTGGATAAAGTCCCCGAGCGGTGCGAAGTAGATTGCTTGATGTTCTAAGTCACCCAATAATAGAAGTTCTTCGCCTGAACTAGATTTTGAAATGAGGTCGTTGGACGAGTTCGCGACAGACAAACTTTGGAAGAGACTGTACTCGCAGTCTTGGCACAATAACCTGATGCAAGGAGCTTGTTTGATCGTTTGCTCCGAGGTGTCAACCTTGTGTTCGTCAACGATGTCAAATACTTCAAACTCGGTTCTGACATGTTCAAGGAGGTCAATTCGAGGTCTTGGATGTAGTTCGAGGCTCTCATCAACCTCAGTGATGTCATCAGCGTTCAGCGACTCAATGGGTTCTTCGATAGATGTCTGCGCGGCTGTTGTTAATTCTGGTGATGGATCCAACGGAAGAGAGTCTAGGGTCACTTCGTCTGCCACGGTGACGCTCTGCTCGCCATCCTCGTGCTGGGCGAGTGGGGACAGTGTTTCAATAGTAGGCTGAGTTATTGGGTGAGGTTCATCTTGGTGTGGTGCAACGTGAGGCTCAGCCCCAGAAGTTGAGCCGACTCCAGATGAAACAATAGATAGAGGAACCTGTTCAGAGGTCTCATCGGCCACTGATAAGTTTTGATCATTGAGACTTGAAGCGGGATCAGGAGATTCGAGTTGTTTGGCTTCATCACTTGCATGGATAGGCTCCGGTAGATGTACCAAGGGGACCGAAATTTGAGAAGCAAAGGCTTGTGAGTCGGATGTAGAAAAGTGCAGGGGTTCAATCTCGACAGGGGTTTCAAGGGACACTACCGAAGTTTGGGACGCAAAGGCTTGTGAGTCGGATGTAGAAAGGTTCACAGGTTCAACTTCGACAGATTGTTCAATGGCCACCAAAATCGATGAGGTAAGATCGGAAGTGGAAGAGGGAGGGAGATTTGTATTGTGGGTTGCAAAAGTCGAGAAGTTGGAGTCGATGAATGTAGGGAAATCGATGATTGGAGGTTGTGAAGTGATGGGCACCAATCCGTTTGTCTTTTGACGAGAGGTAAGTTCGGAAAGATTAGAATAACTGAAAGCAACCGATGGATAGTCATCGGTCATTTCAACTTCTTGAGGATCAGTAGATTGGATAGGAGCCATGAATTGATCAGGATCCGATTGTAGTTCACAATCAAATGAATCAGGAGAGACCATATCAGCATCAAGAGTATAGTCGAGTTCCATGATGTGATTAGATGACAAAAGATGATCTGAGAGTTCAGTATCCATGATGATGATAGAAAGTAATGAGAATCCAATGAGTTAAATTGATTGAAGTTTGAACGATGAAGAACAAATCCGATGATGGTCAATGGTCAATGGTCAATGGTCAATGGTCAATGGTCATGAACAACAAAGGAACATATTCAAATCTCACTTCCCTTTTTCCTTTAAAGTTTCAACCAATCAAATCAATCTTAACTCTATGTACAATACATACACTTAAGTACACTTAATTCAAGGTCGCGAGGCTACATAACTACTTAGATATAATTCGAGTTACCCCAAGTCTGAAATGCAACCGTCATGGTTTCTGACTTCTCTTAATTTATGTTGCCGCAGCTCTCTAGGACCAGCCCATTTCATCAACAGCATTTGTACACGTTCTCGACCGATACCTTATTATATGATTCCTATTATACTGGCCACGAGTAAGGATGTGATGTGATATCGTGTTCATCGTGCTTTTTGCTTTTCTCTCTTGCTGCAATATATCAAGCTGAATTAGTATATAACAGCTAAAAGACTGCCAAACAAGTTGAACTTGCACACGCTGATTTCTGGACAGCATATGCTCATGAGGACTTCTTCATGACCAAAAGGATAACAAGAGTTCAGGTAAGTGTAAATTCATTACCTTTCCGCGAGTATGGAGTAGACCAAATGGGATTTAGCATCATGTTTAGTGGAATTTCAGAGTGTCAGTTATTTCAAATGTTGATATGAATATAGATCACTACGGCATCAGTCGAGTAAAAAGATGTGGAAATGTCGCATCATGAGATAACGCAAGCTTTGGTTGCTTTTTAACCGTTTGATCCGAGGTTCTCTTGTGTATGTAACTTTTATGCGATATTTGCGTTAGTCTTGTTTGCTCCCTCTCATCTCTTCCTTTAAAAATACTAGTGAACTTACAAAGTGGCAATAATTTGGTATTGACTCATTGTTGTTTTGTAAAGTTGGTCATAGTAAGGCTAAGCTCAACTGAAGTAAAATCAGTCCCGGTTTTTGGGAAAGAACAGTTTCTGCCTACCGATGGTCTGAAGCAACAACCTCTGAAGATGCCAACAAAAACTTCATCATGATGGATTTTGTGATCTTGCTAATGTGAGAGGCTGTTAAGTTTTGCGAGGAATACGTATCTGTAGAGGACATAAGCCCTTGGGTTCTCCCTACAGAGAGCATATAAGTGTCTTTGTTTTTCTCATTTGATCAAAGTTACAATATGATTGAAATAGGATATGGGTGGCATACAGAACGGGATTCAGAAAAAGAAAAAGTTGAATCGTCATATGAGGTGCATGGACAGTGTTACAACAGTGAAGAAAAAAGAAGCATAGGAAAAGAAAGCTACATGGTTTAGAATGGTGAAGGTCACAGTGTGGCAATTGTATACCCTTTCTAAAACCATTCAAATTGAAAGGTCATTCGTGATCCAGACATGTGAACCAAACCCTTCGTTTTGTTTTTGTCCGATAAGATTCATCCTCGGAAATGGATATTCATTGCCAGCGTTCTCCGGAATCGACCTCTCTTCTCTTTCAAACGATTCCTTTTCGTCATTTCGCGTCGCTTCCGTATCAGTGCTCGGAGTTTCACTAGAATTCCACCAATGAATTTCATTGCTAGAAGATCTAGTATTTAAATATTTAAATGAGACAAGTCTTAAATCAAGAGTCATTTCCTTTGGCTTACGATCCCAAAGCCTTGATTTATATCTTGGTTTTTCACTCCACCCAGGACTTCGGAAGGCAAATAAGGGGCGAGGTGTTGATGCGGATTTTTTGTGGAGGGTGAGATCTTGTATTAACGGAGATGTAGAGATTTTTGATGGTGCCGGATCATTCTCGTGATAGCTCGTGCTCGAGGGGATTACATCGTCGTCTTCAATAAGCAATTCATCTAAGCTGATTGAGAGAGTTGAGAGTGAGTCACGTGTAACAAGTCGCCAGCGGTTTCCGCCATGCCTTTCAGATGGTGACAGCGCATTGTTACGAGGTGGTGTTCGTGGTCGATTTGGGGTGGATGCAAAGTCAAAAAGTGCAAGGCTCATTCGGTCTAGTGGAAGGCACCTGTCACCCCCATCTTTAATGTTGTCGAGAGATTGCAGGGACAAATTGTGAGCAATCCCCGGAGAATTCTGAGATAGCCAATCCTTTATCATCGACTCTTCACGATATATGAACATCTGACTTGAACCTTCGCGATTGAGATCTTGAGTTGAAGCAGAGAGCCGCGAAGCATGTGAGAGTTCTGGAAACACGGGGTCCTTTACTTCGTGCTCTGGTATCGTGATATCTATGCTCGGCGTTAGTGGCGTGAAGCAGGTTTGGAGGGCTACTGGAGAAACAGGAGACTGATTGAAAGGTTTTGGTCCTTTGCGCTCAAGGAATCGAACTGGCTTAACGGCTCGACAAGCTAGGGATGGCACTCCAGCAGCATCAGTTGAAGCGCGACGGTGGCTTAATCCAACTTTGGAGTACGTCGGAGAGCTGGAGAGATAAGCCATGTGAGTTGATAACTTCGCGCATGGAAAAAGACTGAGTCATGTATGGCCAGTATCGAACTCACCAGTTTGGAGTTGTTGATGAAAGGTTGTGATCAGGAAGGGACACCCTTCGGTTCGATATATTCCCATTGGTAGCCGGTTGTAGATGAAGAAACTGCGTACTTGCTCTACTCTCAATCATGGTGAAGTTGATCTTCTGTTCATCAGCTGTGATTGCCAGGTTCTTGTGGTTCAAGGATCCGTTGTTGTAAGAGGATGTCAGTATATATATATATCAGACAGAGGTTGCGAAAGAGTTCAAGCTCAAGCGCGCTGTATTAAAGCCACTGACACAATGGTTGGCGCGCCCAAGTCGCCTGAAGCCCACGGCCACCACGTAGCTATTGTTGAGAAGATTCAAAGAGCTTGGATGTATCTTTGAGCCGGCAGCACGCGGTAGGACTACACTAACGAGTGCAGCTGTTCAGATATAAAAAGTAGCTGATGCGATATCTGCTGATCAGACCTAAATATAGAAGTGCGAAGAAGATATGGTCTGTCAAATATGTGAGCTATGAAATTGAGTAATGTAGCTTGAGGTAGGTTGGCGTCAGCGTTGATGAGATATGTCAAAGATAAAGGAATCTGTTTCAGAGAAACAAGTGTAAACGGAAGGGCTGGAATTTAAATAGTGGAAGTTAGCATCTGATGTCTAGATGTGGCAATGTTCGGGCCTCGGCTTCATGTCCAGATATATATTTTGCATGATCGGAGTGTTCACTCGAGGGGAGCATTGGGCACAGCCGTTTAACATCAATAAGCGATGGAATTGATGAGATGTGGTTCTCCAAGGTTCTGCTTTACTTTTGGATCCTCGGTAAAGCGCGGGGCCGAGAGAAAGAACGTTAACTACTCAACTGGTCTTGTCGCTTGTACTCGACGGAACGTTTGTGAAAGGTAGCTCCGCCTTGGCTACGGTGAGGGTCAATTGGAATGAATCAACCGTCGTTCAATCTCGGCTGGATTATCAATTGTGCCCTCTCCACACAATTCAAGATATGATATCTGGAGCTATCTGGAGTCCGGAGCAAAGTGGCGAGCCCCGTGAGGATTGCACCCTGTGTGTGCTCTTAATTGACTTTTCAATTACCCACTGCTGCAGCAAACTTAACAAAGTCCACTCGTTGGAAAGTCTCGGAACGAAAATCATAACTCTTTATCATGATCTCATTCATCAATCAACTTGTGGAACCCCAATGCCCTCCAAACGCCCTCCAGACAGAGACGAGGATAACCCTAACTCGAACCCCCCTACCAAAAATCCGAACCCAAATCGTGGCCTGACTCACACAAACGCTATGGAAGATGTTCTCACATCTTTAACCGCAAGTAACACAACTACAAACAATGCGCTCCTTCAAGGCGTTATTTCGATGTTGTCAATGTTCATCGAGACGATCAAAGAACTACGTGAAGAATTCCGAAGCCTGAAAGCGGAACGCGCCCAAGAGAACGCCCAATTGACTCCTACCTCCACCCACCCCCTCCCACCGAAACCGAACGCCTGGGTTAATCCTTACCCCAAACCAACAAACAAGACCACCACACAAACAACACCCAAACCACCACCCAACGCTGAAATAAATAAATTCAAAGCAGTAACGTTGATCATCCACAAGCTACCAGAGAAAGAACCTTTCAAAAACATGAACAACTCAGAAATTGTACACAGCATTGTAGCAGGGCTACTAGCTAGGCTCGTTTTGCGGGAACGGTGGAGGATCCAACCTCCAGTGAGAATGAGACACAAAATAAGACACCCAGTGAGACACCCTTCAAAAGTGTAGTATGGTACTTTGTTTCTATTTAAAATACAGCAATTATAAAACGCCTCCCATTCTTTTCTCAGTGCCACCCTAAT
>MWRH01018428.1:0-13154 GCA_002157025.1 Melampsora abietis-canadensis | reverse complement strand
GCCATGGTCTCCATTTCATAATTGGATATGCCCTCCAAGGGCCCGAATGCTTGGCTGGCAATTAGTTCGTAGGTTGCCACCGCAGCGCCTCCTCCCACATCTGGTATGAAATACCCATTGGTAAACATCACACATGCGTCTTGATCTTTTTCTTCTTGAATCTGTCTCCCAATCTTGTCTTTCACTTCGTCTCGTTTCCCTCCCACGTTTTGCACCTCCCATCGTGGTGTAGTCCATGGTGGTTCTGGGTACGGGTATATTGTCTCTAGACTGTTTGTATCTGGGAGAAACATGTCAGCTTTTCGTAACAATCTGTGGATGGGACTTTTGTGTGTGGTAGGGTTTTGTAATAATTCCACTTGAAGTATTTTCTTTGATGGATGAGTCATTGGTGCTGTTAGTCTCTTGTAGACGTAATTGTGATTGTACCTAATTGCTAAATCTTTAAAAGACACCTTGTTTACATCATGGTACATCTGGTCTGTTGGTGAGCTCTTGAACGCTCCCAGTATCAGTCTATTTGCTTTATTTTGTAACAGATGAAATATCTTAGACACTTTACCTTTTGTTCGCGTATTGAACCACACAATGCTGCCAAATAAGATGCAAGGTTTCAACACTGCTGTCACCAAGTTTTTTGTGTCTTTTGGGTTCATTCCGTGATAGGATTTGCAAATGCGCCTGAGCTGCGCAATAGTTGCCCTGCCTTTTTGGTGCATCCGCTGTATGTGGGGTCCAAATGTTAATTTTGGGTCTAGCCATAAACCAAGCCACTGTAGTTCTGTTTTTTGTGGTATGAGTTGTTGTGATTCAAATATTAGGTGTGGGTTGGCGTGTTTCTTGTGCGTGAAATGCATGATCTGGGCTTTGTTCTGATCAAAGATTGCACTGTGCTTCATTCCCCAACTCAGTGATCTGTTGGATTCTTCCTCTAAATCCAATATGTTCAAGTCAATGTTGCGGTTGGCTACTAGGTGTGTGACGTTGTTGATAAAACCTAGTGAGATCTTATCAGTCTGTAGGGAGATTACAACATTTATCAGTAACAACAAGTTGTAAAGGATGTATAGTATTACCAATAACGGTGACCCCTGTGGTAGCCCATCTTCTATCTCAAATTCTTTGGATAAGAAATCCTGTAGGCGCAGATTAGTTGTTCTTTCCTCTAGGAAACAGCCCATTTGCACTGTGATTTATTTTGGGCACTTGTTGCTCTCAAGTATGTGTAGCAGCCTTCTTTTGAGAACCAATGGATAAGCAGATTTCACGTCTAGAAAAAGACCTGATACTACTTTACCCTCTCTCCACTTCTGGTGGATCCAAGACGTTAGTATAACAAACACATCATCCGTGCTGTGCTGACATCTCCCTCCCATGTGGCCTTGAGCTAGACGGTGATTTGTTTCAGCCCAGTAAGCAACTTGTCTGGCTACTATTGTTTCCAGTGTCTTGCCCATGCAACTCAGGAGCGCAATTGGGCGGTAAGCCCCTGCCTTGGAGTAGTCTTCTTTGTTGTGTGTTTAAAGGATTGCCGTTGTCGCAGTCCTCCACGCTTTTGGAAAATAGCCATATTTCAGACACATGTTGAACAGGACAACCAGATTTGGAATCAGTGAGGACTTAGCTAATTTCAATGGTTCATTTGGTATTCCATCCCCTCCTTTGGCGTGTTTTGTTGGTAACTGCCGTATTATTTCTTCAACCTTGTGTTCTGTGATGTGGGGGCGCTCCACCTGGTCTGGGTGCTCCTGTGGTGGTGGAATGTCCGTTATGTCACTCATATTCCACACTATGGATGTTCCTTCAAATAGCAACTTAGCTTGTTCTCCTTTGTTGGTTGCCAGTGTTTGGTCTTGTTGGTACAGTGGTGCTACCACATTTGTTGTTTGTGTTTGGGTGTACCTGAAAGCTTTGAAAGTCAAATCACCATTTGATTTAGCCAAGAAGGCTCTCCAATGGTTTTGTTTCAAGTCATCAAAGTTTTTCTTGACATAGCTATTCCATTCCCAATAGCATTGTTTTGCTTGGTGGCTCCCCAAAATGATCATCCATTGGCATGCACGACTCCGTTCTCAAATCATTGGGCCTATCTTGTCCTTGTCCCACCACGCTTTGTGTTGGTGGTTGCTAGTTGTGACTTTCTTTCCTTGTCTGAGGAATGCACCTGTTATTGCATTTGAGATGTGGAGTACCCCGGCATCAATTTCTTCTCTGGATTGGAGGACATTCGGGGAATCACTCAGCTGGTTTTCTACATTGTCACAGAAACTTGTTTTTGCCAGTGTCCTGAGCTTGGCGGAATTGTGCGTCTGGGCCAGCGGTGGATCCCCTAGCTTGATTCTGCTTATCAGCAATGGATGATCCAATCCATAATTGTTGTTGCTTGTGATCCCTGTTACTGGGTGTTCAGCCAATTTATGATTGATCCAGGTGAGGTCTATGGCTGTTGGCTTTGGCCTTGATTGCATGGATGTTGAGTTTGCTTTTATCCTGGGGTAAAAAGTAGGTGCATTCTTTTGTGAGCTAACTTCAAAACCTGAGCTACCACACATTTTTATTAGTTCCTTAGAAAGTGGGTGAGTGTGATGATAATTTGGCGGGTTCCAAAGTGGATGATGTAGGTTAACATCAATGCCTATGATTGTTGCTGTTCAACAGTTGTTGTGCAAAGTGAGCCAGTTTTGTAGGACTGGAAGTCCTGTATTGTGTGTAGGGGGATTATACGCTGCCACTACTTGTATTTTTGATAATATGCTGTTGGGTATTTTCACCTCTACCGCGGTTAATAGAGGTGACCTGCTGGGGAGTAATGTTATCAGCCACAAAGGTATCTTTTTAGAAACATAGATACCCATTCTAATTCTTTTGTTGTATGATTTTGCATTGTAGTTGTACGGGATATATTTGTGCCAAGCCAGGTGGGTTGGTAATTGTAATGTTTGTGAGTTAACCCACAGTTCCTGTAAGATGAGGATTTCAATTTTTTTTATCAGCTAACAGTTCTTCTAATATTGACCTACCATTAAAACAATTCAATTGTGCTATGAGAATCATGCTGTTGTCTAAAGATGAAGTAACTTTGTCAGTTTCAATATTATCAGGAGCTACTTGTGCAGGTGCATGAATAGAAGGGGAAGATAAAGAGAAGGAAAAATTGTTAAAACTTCTTTGATTTTGAGTGTTTGTGTTTCTTAACATGATTGAGTCATTGAGGATTGCAGACCCTTTGATCTGATTGGACAGTAAGCACTTGACACTGAATGAGCATATCTGTCAAGTGTTTTGTCTATTTGGCATTCTGGATTTAGGTTGGTATCTTGAGCAATACATCTGACACAGTGAGGGCAGGAAGTTTTGGGGCTTGGGCAAGTTCTTGAGTCATGTTTGGCACCACAATTTTTGCACAGCAAATCATTTGTACATTGCATGCTAATATAGCCTGGCTCTTGACAACAATAACATTGCACCCTACTCTTCTTGTATGCCCTAACCCGTAGACTGAATCCTTCCAAGTAGACCAATCCACAAATCATACCATTTGTCAGCTCTTTGTCCAGTAAATTGATAAGAATGGAACCACTTGCCTGTCCCTCATACAGTTTGCTGAGCCACCAAATTGAATGGATCTTTTCTTTTGGGATTGGGTTTTGTGATGTGACTGTTTCCTTGATGTCATCCAGCTTTTTGTAAAACTCCATTGAGACTGAGTCAATTACTGCTGGGAAAACTATAGGGGATGTGATCAGATCTGATTCAGCTAGTGTTTTACATTTTCTTTTATTTTTAAGCAGCTAAGTAGCTTCATCCCGAGTTGCCGTGAGCAATTTAATGCTTCCAGATGGTAGACTGGCTGCTCCTTTGACCTCAACTTTTTGGCCTCCAATGGATACCTCAAGTTGGAAAAGTGCGTTGTTGACTTGTTTGACAATCTCAGTGGCTTTGACGTTTTTGCATGGCTTCTTTCCCTCTAGACACCATATGAAAACTTGACTTGGTTGGAAGGGGTTGATCACTTGGTTTGGCGGTGGTGCTTGTGGACTCTGGTTTGACGTGACCTTCAATCCGTTTGATGCCGTTTCCGCCCAAGATTTTGTTTTAGCCAGTAATCCATTTGTGTTGAGCTGCATTTTCAGTGAGGCACAATGTGAGTCAATCAAAGCAGTCATTTGTTTTTCCAAATTGTCAAATCTAGAAGCTGCTTCTTGTGACGTCTTCAGTTGGGTTTCAATTGTGTTCATTTGAAGAGTTGTTTCTTGCATTGAAATCGCCAAAGCTGTAATGATGTTGACTAGGTCGGCCGGAACCACCACATCCCTGTTGTCCAATTTGTTGTTGTTCCTCAAAAAATCCCATAATTGTACCATCAACATGTTTGCCAGCCATTCAGTTGATTTTGTGGCCGTAGTTCCGGTCATAGTCAATTCATGGTCAGCAGTTGATTCCATGTCCAGGTCTTGAGCAGTAGATTCAGCCATGCCCAAATTGTGATTGCTTCTAAAAGGAGTCGCGTTTGTTGCGTCCGGTCGCGTCCCTTGTGGCGTGTAACGTTTGCCTTGGGTTAAAGATGGAGATATAGGTGGTATAGAGGGATTCTGAGAGCAATGAAAGGAGTTTCAGTTGTTTGAAAGTGATAGGAAAGTGGTAAGAAGGGGTGATTGACAAAGAGGAAGACATGATTTCGCAGTCACTGCGCAAAAGTTAACTGTAGTGGTACAAAGTCAGAATTTCCCCGTATCTCTCTTCCATCTACACCATGGGAGGGTCTTGTGCCCAAAAGTGGTCAACCAAGGCTTGAAAACCGCCGGGGGAAATTTTGGCTTGCAGATGTACCTCTGAGCCGCCGGTGTCCGTCCTGTAGACTGCTCACCCCGCGGGCTACTCAGGGGGGGCCACATGGCCACCCCAAGACAGCCCGTGAGCCACACGGGCTGTTGTCCAGCGGATGATAGCCAGAAGCCCGGCTATCACTATATCACCCTTGTTCCTTGACCTTGTGATGTTATTTCTGGAAACTTCAAAGGCACAACACTGAACATTCCCCCTGATCTGTGTCAGTCCCCTTGATTCACCTTCCAAAGCACACTCTCAGCTGATGCACCTTTCAGATATTGAATCAGTCTTGTTAGATTCAGCAAACCCCCAGTTTTGATGTAATGCCTGCAACACCCGTGGAATAGCCAATTACAAGCATCAAAGTCATTGGCACACCACCTCAAAGTTCAGAAGCTTTTCTCCCGTCAGGCAGCCAAAGACCAAATGCTGGTTGGCTTGAAGTGCATGGACCACCCAGCACAAACCAGCCAGTCATACCGTTGATGCAGTCTGGGGATCTGTTTGAACCCAATCCCAACCCAGAAGAGACTGTATGCAACCCCCCATCACCTCTCAGTTATCTCCAGTTGCTGGCCGCTTGCGAGTGTCTTGGTAATGGATTTGCAGCGGATCTCAATGACTCAGATGACCCCAATAGTCAACTTCTCTTCAACATGCTGCGTCAGGCCCAGAAGAACCCGGATAATCTTGACCTCACAGACAATGAGAACAAAGATTGCAAAGAAGAGGAAGCAAAAGACCCCAATTTGTCACGTGCTAGAGCTCAAGAGGCTATTGATTGGCACAGGTTCAAAAACAAAGAATTAAGTAAAATCATGACACATGCATGCGCAAAGTATGATAACTGACCAAAACAAACATGCTCTGTATTGCTTCGCAGGTAGCTGGCTTGCTCATTATTGGAGTGTCTTGACATCTTCTATTGCGGGCGCAGTACCAGAGCATTCACTCTATCGTACAGATCTGCCATGTCAAGCTAGTCCCACCTTAAGAAGAGGCTTTACTTTCCTTTTTCCAAACAATGTAGCCCTTCGGGTACACCTCTGTTTGGCCTCAGTGTGAAGTCACTTATAACAAATGTAAGTTGTTTCCCTGTTAATTTCCAAAACCCATTTACTCTGACTGAGTGACTGTTCATTCAGGAGTTGGCAAATCCATTTGTAATCCCACATATGGCTTTCATAACCAAACTCCCGCATGATGGCAAGGTCAACCAGCTATCTCAATCATGGAAATGGAGGGAATGTTACACCCCAGACCTTTGTGTCCCAATGGTAGTAGTAATCATGAACACTTTTATATCTATGAACCAGTCAAACTTTGAACGGGTCAGCTGGCGGTTCTCATGTTCTTCTTCAGGTACAACAATAAACTTCAAGCAAAATGCCTTCCATCTCTAATTCAACCTGATATCAGCAATCTCAATAATCTCAAAATAATCATCCCTCAAGAGACACCTTTTGACTCAGATGAGTTTTACACTTTTGATGTGGGAGATTTTGCAAAGACCTTTGAGGAATTTACCCGGGACAATGGTGTGTATCTAAGGGATTTCTGTGGCTCTGATATGTATTGTAAGTGACCACCTCTTACAAGATCTTATGTTAGTGATATCATAGAATTGATGTGCATCTATTGCTTGATATGGTAGAAAATCTTGACGCTGGCATTGTGACCCATCCACTTGCAAATCCATGGCAAGCAAAAGCAGCCAGGAAAGTCATCTGGCATGTGCCTATCACCTTGTATTACAACAACACCTCTGGAAATGTTTGCAAGAAATGGAAACAAACATATAAGTTGATATTGTACTCTCTCCGGTTTGGCACCTGAATGGACAAATCAACAGTACAAAATTCATTTCTTGGCAACTTCCAACAGTGCTACTGCTCTTGAGTTGCTTGAGAAAGTGGTTGATGGCAGAGATGTATTGGTCATGACAGTGGTTTTCTGCCATCTTGATGACTCCCCAATGCATTCAGAGATTTGTAACACAACAAATCCTGCAAACACTCTGGCACTGTGTTGGATGTGTGAGCTAAATGTGGAATGCAATATCAAAAAAGAAGAGCAGAGATTTGTACCAAATTTTTGGGTCTCAATGACTTAGGTGAAAAGGTTTGTGGTATTTTTCACCCTATGGATCAATGAGGTGGCTGATTCACGCAAACAAGCAGTGTTACCAGCGCACAAGTGGGACATCACCCTAGCACGCACACAAGAACTATGGGAGCTGGCTCAGAAACGTAATACAAAGACCCTTGTGGTCAACAACGCCCAATTGTATGGCCTCTGTGATCCTTTCAACATTTACTACGGCCAGATGGTTCATTTGGACCAAAAAAAGCTTCAGGAACACAAGTATGACACACTTTGTAATCATCTCAAAGACAAAAATGGTCTGAGGTTATCTAACCCCAAGTTGTGGCCAAAATGTGAGTGCTAATTTTTGTATTAATGATATTGCAGTATCAGGTTTTGATGGTAACATGGATACCCTGGTCAAGGTCCTAAACATTGTGCTTTTGGGGGTCATCAAATACCTTTTTTGATACTTGATGAAGGGCCTTGCCCCGTTGAAACCTGGTACAGTTAGATTCAACAACATCACGGCGCGCTGGCTGGCCTTCAGTGACAGAGGCTTGAACATACCTCTGGTTCAGCCAATTCACTTGATACAATACTACCAGCGCCTTTCAGGTGAAGATTCCCGCACTCTTCTGCAGACAGGTCCATTTGTCTTGTTTCCATATATGACCAAAGAACAGTGTCATCTTTGGTTATCATTATGCCTGTTGGGTTTGTATATATTTTAAACAGAAATTGCCAACATGAAGGTGTACCTCAGTAGATTAGAAAATCACATCAGCTCTTTCCTGAATCAATTGATTGGGTTTACTGCTCAATGGGTCAACAAACCCGAATTTCATATGCTCATTCACCTGCAAGATTCAATTCAACATTTGGGGCTGGCTTCGCCATTTGCCATGGATAAAATGGAATATTTCAACAGGAACCTATCTGACACTTGAGTACACTTGAACCACCAAAGTCCCAGTCACAACATTGGGAACACTTGAATTACTGAAGTGCTCTTGTGGTTCCTCATATTGGGGTTGTCTTTTTATGACAAAGAACTCCAGGCTTGTGTGACAGGTGGCCCTCTTCTAAGAGAGCTGCTCACCAACATTCCAGAGGTGAACAAGGCTTTGGGACTCAACAACAATCCAAAGGGCCCTTTGGAATTTGAACTTGGACGTGTGTGCCTTTCTTTGCAGGATGAATTGGTATTTCCTAATATCTCTGCTATGACTTCATGCTCTCAAATAGGTTGGTCAAAGAGTGATATTGCAAGGCCCAACATATTACCAGTTTCTCCTGCGGGTGCAGACTTGATCTGCTTTGAGGGCAAAAATCTGTGCAGTGTTCAAAGCGTTTGGCCTCTTGACTTTGTCTTGATTAGTTTTGCAAAGACATATTTTGATTTGGCAAGCTAGCCAATTTTTCTGACTTCTGGTATAGCTGAAAGACCAATCTACTGTGGTGCAGGTACAATAAATATGGATCCCTGAAGGCCAGGCAGCGGCAAAAGTGGTGTTTGTCTTGCAACAATGTACTATGTGTTGGTTGGTTCCATTCTATGGAATGCAAGAGATTTTGCTGACTGGGCATCAATTTGCCCACAGCGTCAAGGTAAGTCCAGTACATTCTCACTCTTTATTAGGAAATAGTGTTGATACTGAATGGCATTTGATTCTTTTGGAGGTTGACACAGTTCTGAACATTCAGCACAATTGTCACAAAGGACAGTGTAACGTCACAATCTCCAGGACCAAGAAAATCAAGTGTAAGATATGTGATATCAAGGTATTGGCAATCACACATTCAAATACCAACTTGTACATTCTCAACTCAGCCAGTCAATACTCTGGACCCATTGGCAAATATCCAACATCCAACTCACTGGAGTCACACCACAGCAATGGAACAAGACAATTGTGCATGGCCTGGATGTATGACATGAAGTCCCTTGGCCCAACAAGAGGCTAAAAAACACGCAAAATGGTCAGGATTGAGAAGAGTTATTGGGGCTGTTCACATTTCAATATATGTTATAATTTGTAATCTGATGGCATCACATATATACATTGAATGAAAGGTCCACTTGGTGAAATCAATTTGATTGCAGAATGTGCATCTTTGCATGTCCATTTTCAAGTGGATATGGGTCAATTGACAATTGGTCGCGTCATCCAAAATGCCCAAACAAGGGACTGACCGGTAAGAGACTTCCTTTTGTCTCTCTCCATGCCCAGTACGTAGGAGCTGATGCAATCTCCAATCATAAACTTGTTTAGGTATTATCAGATTGTCGTGGCAACTGACCAATGTTTTGACAGCCTTTGTAGTATATCCAAAATTGGAGAGGAGACAGAGATAGAAATGGGATTACCCCAATCATGGACGTATCATATCAACAATGAGGATGATCAAGAAGAAGTTGAGCCAAGAGAAGAAGAAGAAGAAGAAGATTTGGAGGAAGAAGTCAATGTGTATCAATCCCCTCATTCTCAATCCACCTTCCAGTCATTCTTTTTCATTGTTCTTCACTTGATGAAAAACAACAATGACTGGTTTTACTTGTCTGTTTACTAGTTGTCACTTGTTATCTTTTTTTGTTTCCTTTTACTTGTTTTGCACTTGTTATTTTTTCACATTGTGTCACTTGTCTTTGTTTTTCTTTTCTTTTCACTCGTGTTCTTGTTTCTCTTCTCTTTTGACTTGTTTTGGCACTCATTATCAGTTGTCATTTCTGTTCACTTGTCTTCTCACTTGACTCTGTTTTGCTTTTGTTCTTGCTTGCAAATTATCAATCTTTCAATTGGTCCGTATCAGCTGAAATCAAGCGTCACAGGAGCACTACGGTGGTCCTGCCACTGTTCCCTGCACCCTGATACCCATTCAAATGTCTCCATTTGAACTAGATATTTCAATTCAGTTCAATTCAAAAGATTTGAATTGTGGTCTTCCAGCGTGCGCGGAACAAAAATCAAGGACATCGCGCGGATGACCTCGATCACATCCGCGCGACCTCCTGTGGGAGGATAATCAACTGAGATTGGCGAGATCTCCGTTGGATGTCCCCAACCAGGCCATCGGCCGGATGTCCCGATTGGACAATAGTGTACTTAAGTCCCTCATGCTGAAACATGCGGATTCAACTTGTTGAATGACAGCTGTCGAAAGCATCAAGGGACTTAGTTAGGTTAGTGTTGTTACAGCTTACTGTGTATACACGACTGCGCCACAGCAGGTCACGTGTGTGTATGTTGTACTTATGAGTCTCTACCTCCGGACTTCGACTTCCTTACCATCAATAGTTGTGGAAGCCGATGTTCCGGAGTGAGAGCTAACTCACATCTTCGCCTATCTCTTATAAGGGTCTGTGTGGGACTTAGTTAAGTTCGCTATAGGCGCATTCCTGGGTCCTATTGTAACCTATAGGTAGTCCATTATCCCATATCACAATGGCGTACATACACATGACATACCCAAGAAGAAAATTACACAAACAAGTGGTAACACATGCTAACACATGACAATTTGGAAGGTCAGAAACTGCCACGTCGTCGATTGAAGACTCAAGTGAATTTGAAGCCTGAGGGTTAAAAACCTTTGATTTCTCAACTTTCCCTTTCTTCACCTTCACTCTCGACCTTCTACTCTTCCTCACAATCTACAATCAATCAAAAGTCATTTCTCACTCAATTTCTTTTCACGACCACCCACCCAAAGTTTTCTACCTCCACTTTACAACTATCAAACCCCTCTATCACTCCCAACTAACACCCTTGAAGGGCTACATAAAATGCGAGCGTTTAGTTTGCTATCAGCCTTTGTGGCTTTAGCTGTTTGCACTGTCCGTGCTGATTCAGCTATCGATGACAGTGAGGTGATTGACTTGAAGGCCGAGACTTTCCAATCTACCATTGAGGCTGAATCTCTTATCCTGGTCGAATTCAGTACGTTTCTGTTTTCTAACTTTTCATCATCTTTTGATTTCTCGATCACTTAATGTCTCATCTTCTGATCGGTTTTTTGTTTTGCTTGACCTTTTCACAGTGGCTCCTTGGTTTGTCTCTTCGGATATGACTTCTTTCCTTATTTAGTCTAACTTTAACTTTGATCAACGCACAGGTGTGGACATTGTAAAGCATTGGCGCCAAATGTAAGTGGTTCTATCCTTCTCTATTCTCATTGCTTCTATGCTTCATTCTCAACTAACTGTGATCGCTCCGTACAGTACGCAGAAGCTGCTATTGCCTTGAAACCCAAAGGAATCAAATTGGCCAAGATCGACTGTACAGCTGAAGCGACTCTTTGTGCTGACCAGGGTGTACAAGGTTATCCGTAAGTCGCCCCCTTGGCTTTCAATTCATTTTGCATTGGACCTTCGCTAATGAACTTTTGGGTTTGGATGTCACATTTGCAGAACTTTGAAGCTTTTCAACAAAGGAGTACCATCAGATTACAATGGACCAAGACAGACAGACGGTATCGTTTCCTACATGATCAAGTAAGTGCTATTTGTTAGGATCGGGTATCTCTTCATATCGCTGACCAAGATGTGCGCTTTTATCTTTCCAGACGTTCCCTACCCGTTGTTTCATACCTCTCTCCTGCGAACCATACCGAATTTTCTTCTTCGGACAAGGTGGTGGTCATCGCCTACCTCGATGCCGCCGACACAGCCAATTTGGAAGTTTTCACGTCATTCGCTGAAGGCCATCGAGATGACTATGCCTTTGGTTGGACTCATCAAACTTCAGAGATCAAGGAGGTTAAGGATGTCAAGAAGCCAACTGTTGTCGTTTGGAAGAAGTTCGACGAGGGCCGAAATGACCACCATGCTACGGAGTTCACCGCTGAGAGTTTGAAGGAATTCGTCAAATCTAACTCTGTACCCCTTCTCGATGAGGTTTCACCTAGCAACTTCCAAACATACGCTGAAGCTGGTCTCCCCCTCGCTTACATCTTTATCGAATCCAACAACCCACACCGAGAGTCACTTGTCAAATCTCTTGAACCAGTTGCTCGTGAACACAAGGGCAAGATCAACTTTGTCTGGATCGATGCCACCAAATTCGCCGACCACGCCAAATCTCTCAACTTACAAGACACTAACTGGCCAGCATTCGCTATTCAAAACATTGACGCTCAAACCAAGTTCCCTCTCGACCAGAAGAAGACGGTGGATCTCGCCACCGTTTCTCAGTTCGCTAAGGACTTTATCGCCGGTAAACTTTCACCAAGTCTAAAGAGTGCTCCGGTACCCAAGAAACAAGGTCCTGGATCTCATGTTTTGGTCACCGATGAGTATGAATCAGTTGTTTACGGTAATGATAACAAGAAGGATGTTTTCGTTGAATTTTGTAAGCATTTTTTTATTTCATTCCGATTATTCTCCGTGGCAACTTTTGACTTTTTTACTTTCTTCCTATAGACGCTCCTTGGTGCGGACACTGCAAGAAATTGAAGCCTGTTTGGGACAACCTCGCTCACAGTTTCAAAGACTCCAAGAATCTATTGATCACTAAGTAAGTCGAGTACCATTCATGTGTATGGCTGTCTTTCATTGTCTAACTTGAGGTGATTTTAGGATGGATGCTACAGAAAACGATGTACCCCCTTCAACCGGTATCAAGGTTGAAGGTTTTCCAACTTTGATGTTCAAGAAGGCCGGATCAAAGGAATATATCACCTTCAATGGTGACCGAACCCTTGATGGATTGATTGCATTTGTTGAGAAGCACACTGAACACAAGGCTGTGAAGGTTGAAATTGCCTCTGATGAGGAAGCTGAACCAGCTGAGCAAGTTGTACTTGATGATGAATCAAGTGAAGAAGCAGAAGACAAAGATGCTGAACACGATGAACTGTAAAAAAGTTGAATTGTTTTATTACAGTTTGAAAAGTTCAATGTTTAGGGTTTTCCTACTTTTTCTTCTTCTTTGCATTGCACTTTCTTTTGTCTCCTGCATAAGTAACGTTTTTGTCAAGTTGTGCAAGAAGATGATGGATTTTTGAAAAAGTGGTGGGTGAAGTGAGGAATGTCTGTGTTTTGAAATAGAATTTTTCATTAGTTTCTATCTCTTTGATGACAACCCATAGTCATGCGTTTTGCCTAGCCCCCTTCACACTTGAAAAGCAAAAAGAATGATCCTGATGTACGTCCTTTCTTTCAAAACATGCATTCAAGCTTCACGGATACATTTGTTGTAGTAAACATGTCACTGTGAACTCTAATTTTGAAGCTCAAT